>OY829529.1:4097877-4400469 GCA_963691665.1 Clepsis dumicolana
GGTCTCGAGTCTCGACTCGAAAACCGTAAATATGTCTAGTTCATTACTACTTCAAAATGATCAGTTAGTCTCCTCGGTCTCCTTTATATTGTTATAACATAGCAGCAATTACAAGGCAGCTGCTTCAACTGAGACCGTCCCTGCCCACCACGCGCCCTGATCGGCGGTTCGGTCTGCCTGGTTGGTATGCTCGGCATCCGCCACCGCAGAATAGCGACCGCCACTACACTAGCGTAAGGCCCCAGTTGTAGCTTAACAGTCAACGTCCCATATAGGACGTAATTATACTCGTACATACAGTCTCTACATTAGCAACACGTGAACAACTGCATTCCACAGACAACATCGCAGCAGCTCGAAGCGTAAGCCAACACGTTTCCATTACGCGATGTCTAAGTGACCTAATATTTGACGGTTTGCCGCGCAAGAACACCTGCCTTTAGGTAAGTCAGGTATACTCGAAAGGAAGACCTTTCTGAAATATAATTGTTTCGATATGGAATGAAAATTCGCCTTACGTGGATATATGCCGACAGCGGTTGTGACCCTGCGCTCTGCTAGCGGTGAGCAGTGTCGGTCGATTCTAAGTAGCCGGTCCGGTACCTACGCCGGTCAAGCACTAGTGATTTCCGATACCTCTGCACAATCTGGAGCAGATAGTTAAAAAAAGTCGGTGTTATTGACCGTAATAGAGCTGTGTGACAAATGGAGCGTCATGATGCGGAATATGTCGCTCAATAACTACGAGGAATGTCCCGAGCGTGTGCGCGTTATCGTAAGTAACATGTTCACGTGAATGTGTTGGCATGTTGCGGGGCTTCAACTTTGCAGCGTCACGAAGATAGAGCGTTGCGCGTCATGTTAGGGGTAATGTTCCCTAGCGTATACGAGGCTTTGACAGTATGCCTTAACCCTTAGGCCCCATTTATTGGAACATAGTATCAATAGCAGCTAGAATACATACCCGACCGAGGATATTTTTGAAGCAAGTCGCATTTTTTAAATAAACACAATCGATATTGTACCATATTATTCAGATACTAAAATTGAATTTCCAATTAAGTGTATGTGGTCGTTAAATCGCCTCTGCCTTATTAAGGGTTAACATGGATTGTTTGTTACGCAGACGGCGGTAACGTAGGCGGCGGCTGGCAGCGCGGCGGGCGCGGAGGGCGTGGCGGCCACGCGCCGCGCGGCAACGCCCCGCCCTCGCAGCAGATGCAGCGCGCGCCGCCTGGCAAGGTATGGACAACTTTATTTGCTATCTTACAATCTTAACGCCTTGCGACATCCGCGATAGGACCAAGAAAATAAGAGCATGTAATATGTGGAAATGTAACCGTATAAGCGTAAACTAATAGCGTTCAGTGCTCACTTGAAATAAAACTATTGAGAGAGAGAGAGAGAGTGAGAGAAATACTATTTTTTGTTGAATCATCTGAAGTCGTCCACTTTCTATACTACAGGCTTTCTATGTTCTGTATCTGTAGCCATATCTTCAATGTATTCTCCATCGTTTCCATCCAAAAAGTATTGTACAGGATAGGAAATATTTGCTTATACCAAGTTAATTTTTAGGACGGTCAGCAAGGCCAGGGCCAAGGCCAGAACCAGCAGCAGGGCTGGGGCCAGTGGGCCGGCTCCGGCTGGGGCGGCTGGGGCGGCTGGAACCAGAACCAAGGTAACTGCACCCTTATTGACTGCTTCACACTACTTGACAGTCTTGAGGCTACGTGCGCGTGTGATGTCTTCTATTAATAATTACAATTAAATAATCTTCTTCTTAATGTTCTGTAATTTAGGTTAAGCTAGTTGACGAGGCCTGTTGCTGATGTATTTCCATGTAAATGCCCGTTACTTGATTTTAGTTAATTGTATTAAGTACTTTATGTTTTAGCTTAGATTTAATGATATTTGAATTACTTGTACTGGATTATTGCAATAAATTAGTATTGATTAAATAATTATAACTAATTATTATTCGTGGACGCCTACCATCCACGGTTGTTGCAGAAATCTACAAAACGTGGTTTTAAAGACGAAAATGCACCGTTCCAATGTCCATTTGCATATTTTTAGGTTTGTTCTGATTTCAAAGAGCAAACAGTTTATAAGTATTTCTTTTTATAGGGATAGTTTATGAACCCGAAAGTGACATTACCGTGCTTTTTTATACTGAAAAACAAAATGAACTGTTTCCTAGGAATACAAGGCTGCAGTTTGTCTAGCATTATTTTTTCCTCCTGAAATGATAGTGATATTTTGATATGGTTTCTCGAGTGCGTTCGTCTCTCAACGTTGACGTTCTATTTCCAGCAAATTGGAGCAACTGGGGTAACTGGGGCAACTGGAACAACGCGCAGCAGCAGGGGGCGGGCGCGGCGGCCGGCGCGGGAGGCGCGGGCGCGGCCGGCAAGGGCCAGGGCGCGCAGGCCACGCAGCAGCAGTGGCAGCAGTGGTACCAGTGGCAGCAGTGGCAGCAGCAGCAGGGCTGGCCTCAGGTCGGTAACATGGGCGTTCTTTCACTGCACCAGCTACATTCCGGAGATAACGTCTAGCAAGCGCGCCAGATTCTCGCCTGTCGCTCAGCCAACTAGCTCGCCTGGTCAAGTGGAGTCTGTCTCGGAGCACCTAACAGCGGACCCTTCTTGCTTTATGCATATAATCGGTCAACGCAGATATTCAATGGGTTTGGTGAACCTGGCGACGTAGCAAGGAAATATGGATGCCCTAAGCGACAGTAGAAGGCATGTAGCTACCATTGGCTAGACATACCACCTGACTCTTTCTCCGGTTGTAGTGGATGATGTGGAATCTTGATTGGCTCTCTTTATCCCGAGAGACAAAATATGTTCGACAATTTGCAGACCACAAATGTCTGCCACGACAAGGCTAATAATTGAGAATTGATTTAATTTGGCAGTACGGGCAACAGCAGCAGAGCGGCGCGGCGGGCGCGTCGGCGGCGGCGGGCGGCGCCGGCGCCAGCACGGCCGACCAGCAGGCGCAGTGGGCGCAGTACTACCAGGTAACGCCCTGCGCAGCTTAGCTGAGTCATTGAGTACAAGGAAAGCGGTGCAAGTGGGTGTACTGTAGGAACGGGGTGCACACGTACAGCTCACGAGGAGATATAGCGTGAGCGTAGACTCATGTCAAAATTTGTTACGTTCCTAAAAACTTGTGCTTACCAAAACAACTCGCACAAATACCACAGCATGCACACAATCAATGATCAATAATGTAAATTTCTTGACAAAAAAAAGCGCACATTAACATCTCTTTTTATTTTTGTCTATGCTCTATGAATGCTGACGACCCGATAATTTATTTATTGCTAACACAAGTCTATAAGTGGTATATGACTCATCTAAATTAATTGTGTGCGATATGTGACATCTTTAACCTTATGATCAGGATG
The DNA here is from genome assembly GCA_963691665.1 of Clepsis dumicolana. Classification (NCBI taxonomy): domain Eukaryota; kingdom Metazoa; phylum Arthropoda; class Insecta; order Lepidoptera; family Tortricidae; genus Clepsis; species Clepsis dumicolana. The sequence goes on from OY829529.1 coordinate 4,101,296, forward strand.
ACACCTTTTATCATAGTTATATTGTTTATTTCCAGAACTACAACGCTAACGCGGCGGCCGGCAACGCTATCGCCGACAAGAAGTGACGCCCGCGCGCCGCGACCGCGCAGGCCCGTAGTTAGCGACCCCCAACCATGCCACCCGTGACCTTATACAGGGAGAATCACGGAACGGGCCCTGGAGGAGAACTACCCTTAATGATAATAATGATACAGATACCAAATTTACTCAAAGAAGACTTTATTTTAATATAAAAATTATATTAACACCACATTTATGGATTTTTACGTGATAATTTAATATGCTATGAAAATGGTATTAATTGGCTTTTTAATTAAAACGAAGCCTCCATTGAGTAAATAGGGTACTTTTCTCCAGAGCCATCCTGTATACACACCCATATACATCCAGCACATTTAGCGGGAACAGAATAGCGGCTCGATTGCACCAAACACCTCTTACACTCATCAGTTACGTTTGCGATTCCACTCCATTAGAATCACTTTGAATGTCACTTCACGCTGAGTGCAAGAACATTGCTTCTAATTTGAGACACTTTAGTACTGTGCTACGTTGCTTCTTTGCACGTGTCGTTTTTCCATGGAATGTACAGTATATTCACAAGACAATCAATACGCATTTCTTTAGTTTAATATGGTTCCAAAAGTACTAAACCAGAGTACCTGGATATGTTTTACCAATATACGTCGCGTAGTAACTACTCACTAATGCTTTTTAGTGCACATCGAAATGGTGTTTTTCGATTATTAAACACAATAGTAATAGTTTGATGTCGTTAACTACGGGTTCAAGTTATAGTGGAAAAGAATAATTGAATATTCATTCAAAAACAGAATCTGTATCTGTTATTTAGATAGGAGTTGATAACCAATCTGTTATCCTAAAAAAACAACGGAAAACTATTTTTATAGACGATTGTTGCAATCCACGAGCACTAGAATTACATAATGTATTATGGAGATCTTACCGTGAAAATGAAGTAAGTAGTTTAGTTAATTATTGTAGATTTTTTAACAGTTACATTAGGATTAATTAAATACAACTTTTGGTCTGGCACATTTTCAAGAAATATTTGTCTGCACACGAACCAAAGGAAAAAGAAAAACAATGAAATGTACACTCTCCAGTCTACTCAAAGAGATAGCTTTGACCCACTTGTGTTTTTTTAAGGATACATTTTAAAAATTGCAATGTTTAAGGTATAAGTAATTGATTTAATTGACTTAGTTACGATAAGTAACAGCTGTGTGAATGTGTGCGTGTGTGTGTGCGTGGTCGGTAAAGCTAATTTGCTGTACAAACTATTATAGTCTTAAGTGCTGTGGGTTATTTAGTTTGATGTCATCGTACTGATGTAAATGATTTTATTGTAATAAAAATACTTCAGTAAGCACATGTGTGGTTTTATTTTATGTCCGAAAGTTCTAAGTATTTCTCAAAGAAGGAACAGTACAGGAAGGAACAGTACAGGAAGGAAAAAAAGATGTTGCAAACTTTTTACATGGTTTATTCCTTCAAAACTTGTACTATTGCCAGTATTATTTTCATTATGACAACACTGTGAAAAACATTAAATGCCGAGTGAGCGGACCGCGACCGCAGTTATCATTTTTTTTATTTATGTATGACAATATTTCAACCTCCAATTAGAATAAACATGTAACAGATTAGTAATTATTCTAAAATAGTTCGTTACAACGTCCTCACGAGTTAAAGAGTAATAGTTACCATATTATTTTTTAATAAAAATAGATTTTTTAGTTCGCCCCCAAATCTACTCCAACATGAAATCGAAAAACTTCAATATACTACATAATATCTTAACTACAAAAACATTGTACATAGACGTTTTAAAATTATCAATTAAATTATTGAAATAAGCCTGAAATTATATGGCTGTAATGGATTAATAAATATGTAAATATAGAAGTATATGACACTAATGAAGATATTTTGAGAACATACGGGCACGTAAGCATGATCTTACAAATACGTAATGATTTTCCGATTATGTCGAAGTGTTAATGATGCTATTATACCTCTAGCCAGATTTAACGAAAATAAAAATTATAGGATCTCTGTAGACGTTTTCGAACCATGTTAGGACATACGTATTTAGGGTCTGAGCGAAAAAGATTTATGTAACGTAGAAGATCAATCCCTCTTTTGACGGGACGACAGCTGTCAAGTTAGTCATGAAAATCGTTAACTACATGTAAAATCTTTCCAATTGAATATGGTACAAACCAAGTTTGAGCGGCCAGAAACCGCCTTAATAAGCACACTTCCAATAATCATTATTGGAAGTGTGCTTATTAAGATTTTATTCAATATTCCCGTATAAAAATTACAATAGACGTAAACATACATAATGCATTTTATTTACGTTAATAATTTTGTCTTATTTGGTACCTGTCAGTGTCAGGTGTGTAGGTAAGAAAGCAAAATCAAATTATCGAAATGTTATTTAATAATAATAAGACACAATAAAATAAATGCGACTGCTAAGCTAATATTATTCCGCCCCTAGCGTAAATGCATGTAAAATCTAAAATGTTAGTAAGCTAAAACTATTATAAACTAATGTTTAATTCAAGAAAATGCTATTTTATTGTCATGATTAGAAGAGCGATGGATAATTATAAATATTTTACAAGCACAAGCTGCGTTAAAATGTATTAAAATTAACTTAAGAGGAGGTAACTAACTAAACGGCACGCATGCCGTCCTTTTCTGGCTTGTATTAGGCTCGAAAGGGACGGCGAGTGTGTAGTGTACAGCCGGGGTTATTATCTAAAGTGCTCGCTATCGCTTTGGCAGTCGTCATCTCTTTCTCGAACCATCTCGTACCGTTTGGTTAGGTTCTGCTGGCACTTGACTTGACCATAATTGACAAACATTCGTGTCGCCTTTTCACCTGAAGGACAGAGATGGAATGACAAAGATTTGGCAAATACGGCCAAGTCACTGCTAGCTTTATATGCCCATGACAGGTTGACAATCATTGATGTACAAAACATTTGAATTTGGAACTTCAAACATGTCAAAGTATTAAAGTGGTTAAACTTTTTATTGAATAGGTATTTATTTAGCGTGCAAAAATAGCTAAACTTCAAGACTACGCACAATTGATTGTAAGGCAAAATATGGTGCTAGGCGCTAGTAAGCGGGACTCGACTCGACCCGCAAGCTCTAGGTATCCTTCCATTTCTTTTTATAAAACAAGTTACGATCATCATCATTTTCATGGCGTCGGTTTTTTTATAATATTTTTAGAACTTATTATTACAGCCCAATAGAACGGAGCTAGTTCTTAGTTGAGTAGGTTAATGTCCTCTATCAAAGAAACAGAACTGTTACACAAATTAAAAAATAAATCCTGTGTTCTCGTACAACGTAGTCGCCATCAGATAAATCAAGTATCATAATCATAACGTTTTCTCTTGACTATAACGGTCCCTTGTTCCCAGGCAGGAGGTAAAACATAAAACATCTGGGTGACAAGTAGATTTTGATTGCATTAAACCTACACGATGCGAGTGTATCGTGTTCATTGCGTTACATTGCCGTAGTCGATCGTTCACTTGTAAATCTACAGCCCCGCGGCCGCGCAATGCAACGCAACTCGCCCGATGTTTCACACAACATGTAGATAAGGTTCTACGCTAACCGCATTGTCATAATAATATAGCTTAACTTAACATAAAAGATTTGGTTTATGTTGAACTTTCGTCCCCTCTTGCCACTTGGTTCGATTCGACAACCAAAAATGGCGTCGCAGTCAAAGCAATAAAAGCCATGTCTATTTAAATTTGGCAAAAAAAGTGGTGGAATAGGGGAGTATATCGCAGTCTCAGTACGAAAATGTCTTGTGTCATACGCAGAGTTACTCTTATTATAATTATAATAATTCATTGAATCATATCAGATAGTGCTTGGCAGAAATCCATACCATATCAATAAATAAAATAGAACCAATTCCCTTTCTACACTCTACACTGAGGTCGCAGAAAAGCAAAGTAAATCCAGTATCAGTACGAGTAATGGGCACCAATATGTATGTATGTACATACACTAAAAAGTTTTAAAAATATGTACACAAACCTTATTATCGCGGCGATAAGGTTGATGTATACCTACATATTTTTTGCAATTTTGTGTGGAATGCGTGGGTACATGTTAGTGCCCTTGACTGTACTCGCTTTATCGATGTTTTAGGTTTACGGTCCCGTGTCTCGAAGGAAAACATATTATCGGAATCCCTGCAGGTGATGAATATGCTGATAAAAGGTTAAACAGACTGATTTCCACCGCACTCGTAAGTTTGTATAACTCTGCGTATGACCGTAATACCTATGGCATCCAACAAACCCGTCAGTTCACTGGCACATTCTAATAAGGTTATATCACCAGCGTCTTTCAAACTCAACAAGGCGAAGGCGCGCCTTGGAAATATTAGTCTTTAAAGTTCACTGGTTAGGTTTATTTCACTGCGTTATTTTCTGCATGTTTGACGGATTCATTAATGCTATTAGCCTATTATAATTTGGCGCATTGTCAAATAACAAAAGTTCATTGCATTATATTATGATCTAGAAAATTCATCTCCGATTACAAAAGCCAAGGAATTATAAAAAGTAATTAAAGAATGAATTATTTCTAAAAGTCACTGTGCAGTGAGATTTTCGAAACAGACTTTTTAGAACACTTATTCTTATAAAAATATATCATACATCCAAATACGAACTTAACTAAATCGAGGATGACTTCCTCTGCACAGCAACTTGAATTTCATGAATTATTTTACATTTATTAACTAGAATTTCCCACGATTACATCCGATGGCACTTTGAAATATTTAAACCCTTAAATGACTGTTATAGTTGAACATTTTTATGTACAGAAATCCATTAAGTTAGCACTGGCAATTGGCGCCGCGATTGGTGGTCACAAGCACACTTTGTTTTTTAATCGTAAATAACAAATTCAAGTATTTTAACATGCTTAATTTATCAATTTACATTTCGTTTAAACATACTTGTGACCTAAAACCATTGTAAATATGTCTAACAAGAATTCTCAACGGACGGACCACTAAAACTACGTATTTTATTCACTATATTAGAGTTTTCATAGTTTATTTATTGGCTATTCGCCTTTCCACGTTCAATACGATATTCGGTGGCACGAGACCGATTGAAAATGAGCCTTATTGAATAGTTGCTTCGAAGTACATTTTTATACGTTATTATTTTTACTTGGGATAAATCTAATGTATAAGTCAACTGATCAGTACTGACAGCCAGCGCAACCGATCGCGACTCGTACGCTTGGTTTGTTAGTTCTTCTTTCAAGTCTTAAATCGGAGTAACAAATCACCTGTTGGTTTAAAATAAAACCGTCATTATTCCTTGTCTACGTCATAAAGGGAACCTTTGCTGCCAAGGTTTACAAGGTTTGGGCTGGGCTTTGATAGTCAGTCAACAATCGGCCAGTGAGTCAAGTCAAGACTTCTTTTTACACGCTTACATAATATTATATACATTTCAGGTTGTGGTTTATGCTCTCGGTTGACTTTTCGTTCAGATTTATCTGTACAGTCAGCAGCAAAAGTTGCTAAGCAACCGAAGCGGTCACAATGATCTGCACAAGCTATTATGTCTATAACAATAGAGCCGTGCTTAGATCATTGTGATCGCTTCGGTTGCTTAGCTACTTGTGCTGCTGACTGAGATGTAGATGTTAGAAACTAGGTGGCGGGTGGGGCCAAACCAATTGAGTTGGTATTTCTACGCAACATTCTGGCTTTGAGTTTAACAAATCAAGTGATAGAATAGCTAAATCAGACAATTTGGCACTAACTGTTCCCTTACTTGATTTAGCTATTCTTTACAGTTACATAGTACTTAATTGGAACTTGTGGTGCGATCACATTGCTCAGTAAGCCCCGCCGAAGTATGTGTTAAGTTGCATTCTGTATTCAATGCCAACTTTGACCGGCAACGCATACATACATCTGTAAACCCTCCAGGTGACCCACTTGCTCGTTTGCCTTCCTCGTCGTATAAAAAAAAAATGTTCTCGTGAATTTCGCCGGTGCCGCTGTGATGATCAGCGAAATTGACATAAATCTCCCGAAACAGTTGTGTATTATTTTAACTGTTGTGTTGTTTGTATTTTAATTTTATAGCGCATTGGCTTTGCTGTAATGCTGTAAAATTGTTTTGGTAATAAACAAGATTACATTACTATTTCACCAAAGTTACAAATGTCTTTTTCAATGACAAGTTGGTGTAAATTGCCGACTTGAATAGGTTTTGTTTTAGCGCGCTTCGTATTGGGAATGAAATGCACATCGAATTGTCATTGTAAGCGGTGACGTTAGTAACGTTGGTAAAATAGGGGCTTGGAGAAGTCTCAAATTTGACAAACAAAATCAAATTTTATTCAGTAAACAGGCAGTTGAATGCTCTTTTACACGTCATCGGCAGCTAAAGACCAAGTGCTGACTGACCAATGTCATAGCACTAACTATTTTTAATCATTTACAGTTCATCACGTGTTTAGGACATAACCTATATTAATATTAATATAATAACAGTACCATATTCGACAATGCGCCAACGATAGCTAGTTAAGTTAGGGCTAGGTCACAACGCTCCACGCTTCGCTCGCACCGCGGCTCGGCATCTGGGACAAAAATTGAAATTTTTAACATTAAACTACCGTGAGACTCAATCATAGTGAAATAAAACGGCTCACTCGCGTATATAACAGCAGCGGGTCGAGCACGACTTTTCGGAAGCTGCGTCACGTAACATCGAATAGTAAACGTTGTCGAGTTTGTATGACGTTTGGAACAGCGCCCGCCCGTGAGCGTATTTGGAACTAAAATTTAGTATGAGGTTTTTCGATCTCGATACGATAACCGTAACGTTACGCAGCATTCGTCAAGTCGTGCTCGACCTTCTGAGCCGCGGCGCGGTGTGCGTCTCGCTGCCGCTGGGTCGTGCGCTCCCAGATGTTTGGCTAAACTCGGCTTAATATGTATACGTGAGTGTTCCGTTTTATTTCACTAAAATTGAAATTATTTTGACAGAGATATGACCAAAACCTTGCGAGAGATCCGCCCCCTTAGTATGTACTTGGACAACCCCCCGTGGAAAGTTAGCTATATCTGCGCCCGTGCAAACGTTGACATATTATTTTGCAAGTTAAATTTAAGCAACTTGACTTGTGATTGGATTGACTTGAAATTTAGTGTGGATATACTTGTAGTACCACAAAATTGGCAACAAAAACGGAGATCCGAAGGGTAGGTAAGTCTATACGCTACATAATATGTCTGTGATTCCCATACTATTTGACACTAACGCAAAAGCGTTCGAAACGTATTTTTAACTCCCGACGAAAAAGAGGGGTGTTATATTATATTATGACCTGTGTATCTGTCTGTGGCGTCATAACTCCCAAATGAATGGACCGATTTCGATGAGATTTTCTTAATCGAAAGCTAGTTTAGCTAAGTTTCATTAAAATCGGTTTTAAAATATTGAGTTTTGAAATGACAAACTTTGCCATTTCAAACTCAATATTTTAAAATTTCCAACTTTTTTGGCCGTTGATTACACTAGAGGGTCTGTGTATACGTACGTGCTATTGCGGGTCGCGCGGCGAGGAGGAGCGCGAGTGCGCGGCCAGCGAGTGCTGCAGCGCGGCCGGCGTCAGCCACTCCCTGCGCGCGCGCAACAAACACCTCACTCATACATATCATAATAGGGATGTTGCCTCTTGGTCAAATCAGCAACTTTTTTTGAAATGTCAAAACGATTTGATCGGATCCGTTAGTATGAGTTTGTATTGAATTACAGATCTATGACGTCATCATTTTGAGTGATCAAACTGCCTCCTTTTATTCGTTTATGTTAAATTAAAAATAGTTTTAATTGTAGTAATAAGTTAGGCATCAATTTTTTATGGGTATTTTCGGAAGCTTAATAAGTGAAAATGTAAAATGATTTTCTTTTGACATCAGTCAACTGCCCTATTGCTGACTTGACCGACTGGTCATCATCATCATGTATTGATTTAAACTTTCGCAATTTTCACACATTGTTATGATAAAAGCGGTACTTAATCAGTAATCACGTTAAAATAAATGTATTATTTAGTAAATGTAATAAGTTTCTGCGTTTCAGCTTGGGCAGAAACGCTTTCGTATGTCTGTCCGGCTGTTCTCCTATACAGGTAGCATTTCTAAACCGATTCTCGTGAAATTTTGTGAGCAGGTTCGCAAAATAAATAGTTTTTTTTCATCGATTCCTTTTACCTAAAGAAAAAATTATATCATAACATAACATAGCACAAATTCAGTTGACCTACAGTCTCTTAACCTTCGCGATTGTCACTTAATACTAATAAACGAAGAATACATTTGGGTCAATCAACTTTTCTTTGCCACTCCTTGCCATGGAGATGTCCCCTGGATCACTCGTCTAAAATAAGATTTTCTAAGGCACCACTCCATCAAACGTTAGGAGTTTCGACAGTTATATGCCAATTCTTTTATGCTTCATTTCCTAAGCATGCAAATCCTGACTTTCGGGGGAGTGGGGTCTTAGAAAATCATATTTTTGCTGTTACCCAGGGGACATCTTTATGGCAACGAGTGGCAACGAAAAGTTGATTGACCCAAATAGTGTCCGCGGAGTACGTACTTGGGCAGGCAGCGCTGCAGGAAGGGCACGCACGAGCTGACGTACGCCAGCCGGTTGACCCACGCCGGGATGTCCTGCGAGCACAGCGCCTGCGGGCGGCAATCATGACCAGGACTATTTATTTATTTAACCTAGGTACTACCCTGTAAGGGCGTAGCAATATAACTATACGTATATATTACCCTTAACCCTTTATTGGTAATAATTAAAATCTAAACAAACTATAATAAAGCCTAATTAGTAACACGTAAGCTATCAGCTATTAATAAGGTAATTATACTATTCACTGACTTATAGACTTGCTTCCCCTTATTATAGCCCCTTAAGAGCCCTACTGTAATTTGTCGTGAGCTTTTCGTTGATGGGAAACAGGAAACTAGTAAATTCTTGCGAAACGGTGCGTGTGGTGTTCGCAATCAGTGCAGGGCCCGCGTATGAACTATAGCCCAAGCCCTCTCATTCTGAAACTGACATTATTTACCACAAATAGAATTGAAAATACATACCAGACAAAATGCTGATGTAAAATGATTGCAATTGTTGTTCATGAGATGGTATCTGCAAGAAAAAATACATTTCAATTTCAATGTTCAATGCCTTTAACTGAATTAATAAAATTAATGGATTCTCCATGTACCTGTCACCTCGAAATTGTTTCCCTAATTCTGTCACGAGCCGCCTCACTTCCTCTTCGCTGAAGTTCGTATATCCTATGTGTACACTTTGCCTGCAAATAATAAAGGTTTTTTGTTAAGAAATGTATTTTTAATAAATACAAGTTTTTTGCCAAATGTTATCTGTGCCTAGGGTTACCATTACCATATGCCAAGTTTTTAATAAATGCATTTTTAATAAATACAAGTTTTTTTGCCAAATGTTACCTGTGCCTAGGGTTACCATTACCATATGCCAGGTTTTTAATAAATGCATTTTTAATAAATACAAGTTTTTTTGCCAAATGTTACCTGTGCCTAGGGTTACCATTACCATATGCCAGGTTTTTAATAAATGCATTTTTAATAAATACAAGTTTTTTTGCCAAATGTTACCTGTGCCTAGGGTTACCATTACCATATGCCAGGTTTTTAATAAACGCATTTTTAATAAATACAAGTTTTTTTGCCAAATGTTACCTGTGCCTAGGGTTACCATTACCATATGCCAGGTTTTTAATAAATGTATTTTTAATAAATACAAGTTTTTCTGCCAAATGTTACCTGTGCCTAGGGTTACCATTACCATATGCCAGGTTTTTAATAAATGCATTTTTAATAAATACAAGTTTTTCTGCCAAATGTTACCTATGCCTAGGGTTACCATTACCATATGCCAGGTTTTTAATAAATGTATTTTTAATAAATACAAGTTTTTCTGCCAAATGTTACCTGTGCCTAGGGTTACCATTACCATATGCCAGGTTTTTAATAAATGCATTTTTAATAAATACAAGTTTTTCTGCCAAATGTTACCTGTGCCTAGGGTTACCATTACCATATGCCAGGTTTTCGCCTGATTTGCCGGGCATTTTAGTACTTGATGGCCGGTATTATTTGTTCGTCACACATTTTGAACATCCGCAAGTTTTGCGAAATTGCGTCGTCAGAGAAATATCATTAGTTAGAAACAGTGAAAGTATATTTTTTTTAAATACATGTGTTGTACGATTCCTTTTTTTGTCCTTAATTCTTAGTATTGTAGTTTTAATATCCTTATAATCCGGCATTACTTGTGACGGTGTGTGTGTTTGTATGTGGACCTATAGTTTAAACTTTTCAAAGTGAGCCAATTCAATTAGCAGCAATCACAATGGCATTGTCTATACAATGGTATCATCTGCTTTTGTTCCAGTAACCGCAAACCATTTACTTACAAAAAAAGGTTAGAACTACTTTGCTTGTATATTGAAATTACAACCTTATTCCATTTTTCCACGTTTAAATTGGTATAAGACGAAAATAGCATATTCAACGCTTGTGTATTTTATAACCACTCTAGCCACAACAGGGATGTACTCGAGTAGTATATTATTGGGCATTCTGGACCACCATTCATTCGATCGGGCGAAAAATTTCGCCCTCACTCATTCGTGGTGATCCAGAAGCCCAATAATACAATGAATTGCACACAACCTACAATCAACCCAGACCCAACGGTAACCAACCTAACAGTAACCTATCAGCATTTGCGTTCAACATAACGCTCAACCTACACCTGAAATCGCATCGGGCATTCTGTTTCACCTCTCGTTCAACGCAACAGCAACTCAAACCCAACGGAACCCAACCTAACAGTGACCTATCAGCATTTGCGTTCAACATAACGCTCAACCTACACCTGAAATCGCATTGGGCATTCTGTTTCACCTCTCGATCAACGCAACGAATACATCAGCCCAACAGCAACTCAAACCCAACGGAACCCAACCTAACAGAATTTGCTCACACTCGAGGTTTAACGTTAACCATCTGCTCTTCTGCTCATTTTGAATAAGCATTCCATGCTTGCAACACGCGCGCATTGGTTGAATTGATCTTGAACAGATATGAAGTTTGTAAAACAAGCTCAGAGCTTGCAGTTGGAGGTTGTTTGTTCAGATCGCAACAATCGTAGTTTTCGTCACGGTGAACTTTTACCCGACACAATTCGCTGTATAATTTGCGGTCCTTCTAATTGCGGTAAAACTAATTTAATTGTCTCTCTTCTACTACATGAACAAGGACTACGCTTTCAAAATATTTACGTATATTCAAAAACACTTTTCCAACCGATGTACCAGTTTTTAGAAAAAATATTGATGTTGGTTCCATCAGTTAAATTTCAAAAATATCGCGAAAATGATGAAATACTAAGCCCGCATGAAGCTGAGAACAATTCAATTATCATATTTGATGATGTTGCATGCGAAAATCAAAATAATATAAGGGATTACTTTGCAATGGGAAGGCATAAAAATATTGACAGCTTCTACTTAAATCAAACTTACAGTAAAATACCTAAACAATTAATAAGGGACAATGCTAACTTAATCATCCTTTTTAAACAAGATGAAGTTAATTTACGTCATGTTTATGACGAGCACGTTGGAACTGATATGTCTTGGTCACAGTTTCGGGAAATGTGTGCAAAAATATGGAGCGTACCTTTTAGCTACTTGGTTGTAAACAAGGATTGTGCTAGAAATTCAGGATGTTATAGAATGGGATTTGATACATTTATCGTTTTGGATTAACCGTGTTACTTAACCAGTTTCATTTTCAAGAAACTTTTATTGCATCATGGGAATCCATCGAGATCAGACATGAATCATAAAATAAACACAGAGAAAACTTTAAAAGAAAAAGTACTTCAGTCTGCCGATGCTGTCAAAAAGAAGGTTAAACTACTTCGTGATATGAAAAATAACAACAATATGATTTTGGAATCAGTCTTTAAACCAATAACAGACCCGCTTAATGAAATGGTTAAAAGTAACGACAATAAATACTATAACACTAATGAAACCGATTTTGATGAAGACATATTTAAGTGGCAAAAGGCGCCAAAAACATTAAAATTTAGTCCTAATGAAGGGAAGAGAAGTAGTATTAATAATCAAACAATCGTACGAAATTTTTCCGAAACGACTTCAAATAATGATGATGAGGTATCAAATAGAGACGAAAACAGACAAGATGGTGATGATGACATGTTATGTGAAAGTGACAACAATGATGTCTTGGAATCAACAAATGATACTTCATTTAAGACTACCGGTTCATATGCATCTCCTCGCGAAGACCCTGCATGGCAAAAACAATACAACACCGACTTGGACATTCCTTTTGGCATACGAACAGAACGCGATAAGCTTATGTTAGGATCTTGTTTAGTTTCCGTTAGTGGCGAAAAACTCAAAGTAAATGGACGTACTTACAATTTAACACCAGGTTTATATGATTTGTTATTTAAGAAGTTGCCTGATTTAGGTATCATAACTGAAGACGATAAACGTTATTATAAAATGTTGCTACTAGAAACGAATGTCCATAGACGAGATTTTGATCCCAATAAACCAATAAAAAGTAACAAAGGTCAGAAATATTTATACATTATAAAACCGCTTTTCAAATTATCGAAACAACGTTCAATAAGCGAAGATTTATGTACTTACGGCAAAGGACTACCAACAATGAAAAAAGTTAAAAGAGATGTTTCATATGTCTATTGGGATAATCCAAACGAATTAGTTGAAAGATTGAAATTACTCATTGCTTCCCGTGATGCCGGTAACACAGGATTAGACAATGAAATCATATCAATTGTAGAAGAACTTCGTGAAGCGGGCTTGGTTAATCAATGATATATAAAACTGGTATTTTACTTTTACCATCAGTCGAAGCCGGAAATTTGATGATACATAAGTGCATAAAAATAAGAAGTAAAAATGAACATAGACAAATTCGGTCATCATGTTCATAAACGTTTGCGTGTATGTGAAGTTTTTGAACTTAACAATAAAACTTTGCTGCGTTCTGATGATGGCGATTTCGATCTACAATCATCGCGATTAAAGGGGGTAGCGGATCCTTTGACACCCAATGATGCAGCTAATAAGCAATATGTCGATCAGCTCGTCCAGGACACTTACGAGAAGAAGCATCTAGATTCTTTATTTAAAACTATAAATTCTCAAATTCATCAGCTTGCAAATCAGTTGAAAATAAACTTTTATACAAAAAGGGACATAGACAATATTTTAAGTAATTTCAAAGATGACAAAAGAACAAGTCGTGAATGAAATCCATAGATCGGCCCGAAAAAATTTCAAGCGTCGCGCAGTTATATTAAAAGGAATTGATGATTTGTGGCAAGCAGATTTAATTGACTTACAGAATTTACATACTGTAAATAAGGGATATAAATACATTTTAGTTGTTATTGACACATTTTCAAAGTACACGTGGTGTATTCCTACGAAATCTAAAACTAAAACAGAAGTAAAAAATGCATTTGAACTAATTATCAAGTCGACCAAACGAATACCTAGAAACTTACAGACAGACTTTGGAAAAGAATTTTACAATGATCAATTCGATTGTTATGTGAAATCCTTAAAAATAAATCATTATTCCACGTATTCAGTTAAAAAGGCGTCTATTGTTGAAAGGGTAATAAAAACGCTCAAGAACAAACTTTACAAATATTTCAGTTTCATCGGGAACTACAAATGGCTTGGAAAACCTTTAGATGAGATAGTTCAATCTTATAATCAAACTGTGCATAGCACAACAAAATTTAGCCCAAATGAGGTGAATTTTAATAATGAAGCCGAAGTAAAGAAAAACATTGATAAATCACAATCCAATGGGCGTTTTAAATTAAATATTTTTAATGTAGGAGATCATGTGCGTATAAGCAAGTACAAAAGCGTCTTTCATAAAGGTTATACGCCTAATTGGTCAACTGAGCTATTTACTATTAAAAAGGTGAATCACACTCGTCCTGTTACTTACCATATTGAAGACCAACGAAAAAACTCAATACTCGGTACATTTTATGAACAAGAACTGCAAAAAACTAAGTATCCAGACGTTTACCTCATCGAAAAGGTAATCAAAAAAAGAGGGAAAAAATTGTATGTTAAGTGGTTAGGACTTAACGATAGCGAAAACAGCTGGATCGACAGAAATGCCATTGTATAAATATATTTAAAAACTTTCTCGCGCTAAGTCATTAACTTTTGGGATATGAAAGGAAGAGGACTTCTAAACAGTATTATTAATCACTTACCGTTTGAACTGCACTTACCTGGCTACAATTATTGCGGACCAGGCACAAAATTGCATAAGCGATTGCAAAGAGGTGATAAAGGAGTTAATGAATTGGACAACGCGTGTATGCAACACGATATAGCATACGATAAATATTCTGACCTAACAGACCGACATCGTGCAGATTTTGAACTCTATAAAATGGCTAAACAAAGATTGAAGTCAAAAGGTGTTGGAAAAGGAGAAAAACTTGCGTCTTGGATAGTTAGCAAAGTGATGAAATCTAAAATGAAAGCTGGTGCAGGGATAAAATCATTTAAGCATTTTGTTTCTAAGATACGTACCGAATTGAAAAAAAAACAAATCTAAAAAAGAAGGCACTGCAGTCAGTCGAGCTTTTGCTGCAGCGAGTAAAGTATTTCTTAATAACAATACGAGTAAAATGAGAGTTCCTCGATTAATACCGATTCCTAAAACTGGAGGTATATTGCCACTAATACCTATTTTCGCGGGACTTTCTGCGTTAGGGTCATTGGCAGGAGGAGCTGCTGGGATCGCTAAAGCTGTTGGTGACTACAAAGCTGCAAAAAAGAGCTTATCCGAATCAGAACGTCATAATAAAATGATGGAATCTATTGCATTAGGTAAAGGGTTGTACATTAAACAGTATAGAAATGGAAAGGGTTTGTGTTTAAAACGATTAAAAAACTAAATAAAAGGCTACCCAGACGTGCTCTTACAAATGTTGATATTTTAAAACATTCAACAGATATTCCTTATTTTCGTGGTGTTTACATGAGAGACAAATTGCCAAACCGTCCAAAAAGAGTAGAATGTGCAATCGTAAATTTAGATAGTTCTAAAAACCAAGGGACTCACTGGGTAGCCTATGTCAAAGATAATAATCATTGTGAATATTTTAATAGTTATGGTGATCTTCAACCGCCGCTAGAATTAATAAAATATTTGAAAAATTATAATATTTCATACAATTATAATATTTATCAAAAATTCGATACTGTTAATTGCGGACATTTATGTTTAAAATATTTAAAAAAATATTGGAATAACCGTTTAAATATCTCTGAACAATAAATAGCTTCTCATTCTCACGATGTCTTTCACTTTGTCCATAACGGGATCCTCCTCTACCCTGATTACGAATCACTCGCCAGCTCTTCAACTAGATGGTGAATATGAATGCGGGTTGCTATACTTGTCGACATTTAACTCGATACCTAATATTGACACCCGAAATAATAAGTTTTATTATGGTGATAACGAAGTAGTAGAAATTCCTGAAGGGTCATATGAACTTCAAGATCTTGATGATTATCTTAAAAGACATCTCCAAGGTTGCACCTTTACACTGACATGCAATAATAATACGCTAAAAACATCTATATTATGTTCCAAAAACGTCTATTTTAAAAAACCAAATTCGATTGGTAAGTTACTTGGTTTTGGAGAAGAAACAGTTCAGGCGAATATATTAACTGAGTCCCCCTTTCCCGTGTCCATTCTGTCTACAACTATAGTACGAGTTGAATGTGACATCGTGAGCGGGTCATTTATAAACGGAAAACCTAGTCATATAATTCATGAATTTGTGCCAAATGTACCGCCTGGTTACCGGATTATAGAAACACCTAAAAATGTTATATATTTTCCTGTTACTCAAAACAGCTTAAACGCTCTTATAATAAGAATACTGGATATAAACGATAATTTTGTGAATTTACGTGGCGAAGAGATTCAGATATATTTACATCTCAGAAAAAAATGATAGACTTTAATAAATGTACGGTCTCAAACAGCAAAGCCGTTAGTGCTCATTGTGCTATCAAGAAAAGAAGACCTAAAGGACAACTAACGAAGGAAAACAAACAGTTTTTAAAAAACATAGGATTATTAAAATCAGTATACTAAACTTATCAGACTCCTTTAGCTTTGATAGCACGATTGAAAGTTTCGAATATCATTCGTATAAACCGTACGTAACAAGTTTCAATTTAAATGATGAAATCCGTATACCTATCAACCAGCAAGATCTATACGTATTACCATCAGCGAGTACTTTATACATAGAGGGTACTATAGAAGTATTCAACAGAGAAACAAAAGCGAAGGTGTCCAGTGTTCATTTTACAAATAACCCTATACTTCATTTATTTCAAGATATTCGATATGAGCTGAATGGGATTGAAATAGATAAAATTAAAAACGCTGGGGTCACAACAACAATAAAATCTCTTGTGTCGATGAATGAACTTGAATCATCGATGTCAAAGTTATGGGGCTGGGATGTTGATGGCACAAAAATTACGCATGGATCATTTTCTGTGTCAATTCCTTTAAATAAGATTCTTGGCTTCGCAGAGGATTATAACAAAATTATTATTAACTGTAAGCATGAACTTATTCTTTTACGATCCAATACTAATTTAAATAGCGTAAAACTGAACACAAATGAGTATATAGGTAACATAACTATATCTAAAATAGTATGGCGCATGCCGCACATTAAGGTTTCTGATCGTGAAAGATTAAGTTTGCTTAAATATTTGGAAAGAGATCGAGCTATTCAGGTAGCATTTAGGAACTGGGATCTGTACGAATACCAGCTTTTACCTAAAACATCAAAACATTCTTGGGCCGTCAAAACTTCGTCTCAAGTTGAAAAACCTCGATATGTTATAATTGGATTAAAAACAAACAGGAAAAATGTTGCTGATAAAGATATATCGCGTTTTGATCATTGTAATTTGCGTGACGTTAAAGTTTTTTAAATTCAAATTATTTTCCTTATGAAAACTTGAATGTCAGTTTCTCGGCTCAAAAATTTGCTATATTATATGAACAGTACGCTAAATTCCAACAGTCTTATTATAACCGCAGCCAAGCACCGTTGTTGAATCCACAAGACTTTATAAATAAAGCACCTCTGTTTGTTATCGACTGTTCTCGTCAAAATGAAACCTTAAAAACGGGTTCAGTCGATGTGCGGATTGAATTAGAGTGTGACACAGATATCCCTGACAATACCGCAGCTTATTGTCTTATTTTGAATGATAGTATTATAGAATATAAGCCGTTGACCAATATAACAAAGAAGATATCATGAAACTAGACCATCTATTCGTAGATGTTCAGGGGTTTAAATCATCTAAAAATGAATTTATTATTAAAGAATTTGCATACAGTACCTATGAACACACGCAGGCGTATTTAATAAAACCTCCATATTCATTTTCTACGTTATCAGAAAACGAAAAAAGGCATGTGAAATGGATAGAGAGAAACCTTGGCATTATGTGGCGTGAGGGGTATATCGACCACAGAGAATTTAAGAGAATGATTCATAATTTCTTGGAAGGCAAAAAAATATATGTAAAAGGTTTTGAAAAAATTAAGTGGATTAATGATTTATGTGCTGATTGTACTGTAATAGACTTGGGAGAGAAAGGTTGTTCTAATTTTCAATTAATGTATAAAAAGTATTGTATCGACAACAGCTCTTATAATTGTCTACATCATAAAAAAGCTTGTGCCTTAAAAAACGTTATATGTCTTAAAAAATATTATTTCGATATTATGCATATTTAACATTGTAATAAATTATACCTAATTTTCAAAAATAAATATTTACGTTTAATCATTTTTTTATTTTTTAACCCAGTCAAAATTAGTTATCATTTATTTTGAACGAAGACTTTTTATATTAACCCATTTTTAAATAATTGAATTTGTTTGTTTAAAAATATGAAATAAATGATAACGATTCATACCTGTGGCTAATAATAGTGTTAATCTATTTAAGCGATATTTACTGAAAAGATTTTTCTTGTGCATTTAATCATGATAATTTTATCTTCGTTTGAATTATTGCTTTATTGACATACTTACAAAAAAAATCTTTCCTGTTGACGTATCGCTTAATCAAAGGAATAAAACAAGAAAATTGTTGACCATATTTATTTTCAAAATTATATACAAAAAAACAGTAAAAACATTAATAACTAACACTATATCCGCACAACTTCTTGGATATCTTATTTATTACACTTTCTGTACTGTCTATTATCTCATCGTATCCGTCACTTGCCACATACTGCGCACTGAGCATAACGTTTTCACCGGTTTCGTCGTTTTGATCCGGCGCGGAGTCACTTATGTCAATTATTTGGATTTTGACAAGTCTGTTCCCCTTAGTTGCTTCATTGTTTATAACGAACGACGGCGGGTGACCTCGTACACTTCTCTTTACCACTTTGTTTAGCCTTAGTTTTGGTTTACTAGACTTGGTTTTCGTTTTGGCACTTGCAATTTTTTTTACAAATTCACTGACTTCTTCTTCTTCTTCATCTTCTCGGAATCCTAATGGACCCTGTGCATATTGCGAAAACATGATTTGAGTGTCTTGCGTTCCTTCCATATTCTGAAACAAAAGAAATCAAATAAATAAACGCATCTGGCAACACATATGAGCATTTTCATACGCTTACAAAACAATAATAGCAACAAAATAATACGAATAAATATTAAATAATGCCAATTTTACTTACCGAATCGGGAACGGATCAGCTCGTCTTAATTTTCAAAACTTTGGAACAACTTTACTCAGTTATGAATGTAGAGTGCAGAATGATAACTTACTATAACAGCCGCTATTTATAATTACAGTAATTTCATGCGTCAGCAAATTAAATTAACACGCGCTTCGGAGCATGCGGTGCATACCGCCGCGCTGCTTAATGCCGATCAAATTACAACGACACGTAAGGACTTGTTATAATTGGTACCAAATGCAATAAATGTGAATAGGTATATTTCACGTGTCAGCAAATTACCTTAGCACGGGCTGCATGCCGCCGCGCTGCTTAAGACACGTAAGGACATGTTTTAATTGATACCCAATGCAATAAACGAGGATAGGTATTATTTGCCTGTTCAATAGAACATGATTTTACTTACCATTATCAAAATATTACATTTAAAATTAACCCTGAGCTTTTTGATGACGGAAAACATCGTCAGGAAACCTCCGAAGCGAGAAAACTCAATTTCAACTCAAGTAAAATGTGTTTTCAGTCGGTATCCTCGCAGTCTATATATACTTAGGTGGGTGAAAGAAAAAAAGAAAACAAATGTTAATAACACTTCATTTTTATTTATTAAAAAAAAAGAACAAACCATACAATTTACAAATCAATGTGTAATTATAAAAAATAAAGTACTTAATGATAATCTACTTATTTGGTACAGTCAGCGTCAAAAGTCGCTCATCTGGTCGTAGAGCGAAAAGGTACAAAAGTGATGAGCGGCTTTTGACGCTGACCCTACAACATACATAATTATAATTTTACAATAACGTAAGTACTCAACGTATTTTATTTTATTAAACACATTCTAATTTTTTATTACCCATTGGGTGCCTACGAAATAAAATTACAGCTCGAGGAAAGGTCGCTTAGATAACTACTGTACTAGAAAATAGACTCATGTCCCCAAGATTTGGTTGAAATTTTGTCTGATAATATATGTCGTTTATCGTCTTTGTTAGATAAAGCAACTTTATTGACAGATTGAGTGAAGATCTCGTGCCTAATCGATTTAAATAATATGTGTTTTTTCCGAACTATTTTATCATTGAATAACACATCCCGATAATCACTTAATGTTAACTCTTGAACTGCTGGTTTTTTTATTCCTTTAGCCTTTTTGATAAGAGATTTATCACTTTTGATACAGTATAGTTTAGAACGTAACCCTATAAACTCGGTAATAAGTTCTCCTCCTAACTCATCTTTGAATAACCCAGGAATCTTCTTGTTACGTAAAGGTATTTGCAAATCATTTACAGGGTTATAATTGCTTGTGTCAAAAAAGTTTAAAAAAATATTTTTTAAATCACTGTAAAAGTCTGCAGTTTCGATTTTGTAAATAAAACTGTCGGTATCAGTGTAGCACAGAGTAACTTGATCTTGGTAGTGTTTTTTTATTACCGTGTAGTGAAATTGGTACATATGACTTTTAGAAAGTTCTAATACAGAGAATCCTACGTAGATTGGTTCATCTAAAATTACTTTTTCAGGCTTCATTTGTACGACAACCAAATTTTCAGACAACACTGTTGCACTATGGAAATTCGGTTTGGCAATTAATTTGTTAGCACAAGTAAACTTTTTTGTTTTGTTTTGACGGTCGTGCCACTTATTTACTAATTTGACGTCAACTCGCCGCTCACTGTCTTCAAGAGTTTTCCCAAAAACTGAGTTATTCATTAATTTAAAAAGGTCTTGTTGGAAAGGAGTAGTAGCTTTTTTTCTCAGTTCTGTATTTAAATGAATATACTGTTTTAAGAATGGACTTTGACGAAACCTTATAACGCGATGGATTTTATCAAGAGTTAAGCCGTTGCGTAAACATGTTTTCAGATGGACGTAATGAATGACGTATTCGTATTCGTTATATAAATTTGGGATCAATTTGGTCGTTTTTCCTCCTGGAGGAATAAATTTTTGTGCGCAAAATGGATAGTCGTTATGGTTATGGTGTAAATTTTCCGGATATAGCAAGTCAACTTCCAGAATAAATCCAAATGGAGCATCATCTTCGACAGACAAAATATCTAGTTGGGCAATTTCATGATGATCTAGAAAACTAAAATTAGACATGGGCAACGATTGACACATACTGTAACCATATAAGTTATTGCAATCGATATATACTAAAAACGAGTCTGGTTTATTCATGTCATAAGTTTCCATGTACTTATTATTAGCCTGAGCATATCTGGTCGAACACATGCAAATACCACCTCTTATTCCTTTTTGTATGAGTCGAATTATTTCTAATTCGGATATCAATTCAAGCTTAACTCCGGTTTTTAATAACATAGCATCAAACGATAAGCTTGGAGCAGTTAAATAGAATGCCGGATCTAAATGATAATTTAACTTGCAAATGAACCGAAAGTTCTCAAAAATATCTGATAAAAGCAACACATCAGTTTTTAGGTAAAGATCAGTATATTCTCCCATATCTTTGATTTTAAATTCGGACCATACAGATTGCGCATGTGCGTAATCTGAATCGCTTATTTGTTCGTTGGAAAGAGAATTAAAAAACAAGTTCTGTGATGGAAGCTCGGTCTCTGTAAACTTATCCCAGCTCGACATATAATCGTAAGGATAAATACCTTTGCGAGTTAATAATTTATTTTTTTTAGTTTCAGGATAAAACTTGTTCAAGTGAATAAAATCATCTTTATGTAAACCATTCGCTAATTTTTCCAAGCTTGTTCCTAAAAATTTAAAAGAGTCTACAAATCGAATTTGTGCATACTTTTGATCTGAAATCCACAAAAACTTAGTGAACGAAATATAATTTTCTTTATTTTTTGGGATTACTTTCACAGGCCCTGAACATTTACTAAGTTCCTGTATAAACAAATGACAATCGTAACCTGCTAAGTTATGAAAGAAAACAGGGACCAATTTAGGAACGCGAAAGCGCAGATTGCAGTACTGGTGCGCGGCACCGCGATAACGGCCCGTTAGATGACAGTGATCTCTTACTTTGTCTGCAAACAATAAACCTTTACACATATGACAATTTTTGGCACGTTCATGAGCTAAAGAATCTTCTACAGTAAATATCATGGGAATTTCTTTTTCTAAAACGTTATGGATGTCTTTAATATGTCTATATAAATAATCTACGAATTTCTGAGCACAATCTGGCCCTCGGTATTGAACAAAACGATTAAGTTGCTCATCATAAGAGCAAATTATATGGTACGCGAAAGCGGCTGGTAAATGTATTTGTTTATTTGTAGTAAAACTACTGTCAGTGTTAGGTTCACAGTTCTGATAGGGTTTAAGGATTGTCTCAAAGTCAGCATACACGACAAATGGAACGTCTTGTTTTCGTTCAAAATGCTTAAATTCGAGATAGGTGCCTTTCTCCGGAAGTACCGTAGCAACCCCACTACAAACGTGACTATTGAAACCGTGTTCAGTTTGAAAAAATATCAGACAGTCTTCGCAGAAATAAAGCTTAGCATGATGTTTGATAATCTGACCGCGAGCAAGACGCGGTAAATTAGTAATCAAAACATAATGCGACTTATTACCGCGTTCGATTAAAAGTAAATTGATTCGATGTTTCCTTTTATATTGCGATCTGTATAGAGGTCTTACAAGAGTTCGGTTGTTTTTTAAAGAATATACGTTAATACTGATATCAATATTGTGATGCTCAAACGTAATGATATCGGCTAAAGTGACAGGGAAACACATATTATCAAGTTTTAATACGTCTTTAAAATGAGGATAAGATGATAGACGCTCGCGATGGTTTTGACATGGGTAAAGAGCAGCAACAACACACCAGAGAAAACAATAATTATCATGATTTTGAATATTAATGCAAGCTTTTTTATTTTTTATTATCTTAGGTAAGTCTATGTAAGATGACGCTTTCAATGGTTCATACTTATTTATGTTAACTTCTAAATACAAATTAGATAAGAAAGTCCAACCAGAATCGCGCTCCTGAAATTCTTCGATTTTTTTCTGTATACTAATAATTATTGTGTTTAAAAGCTCTTCGAATTGATAATTTTGATGTACAGGAAAATTTTTCGTTGCAAAAGATTTCATTTCCTGCTTGTCATCTTTAAACAAAAGAAAATCGCCAAAATATTCGAAATTTACTTTGAGGGACACATGTTTTTTAAGCGAATTTTCCAAAATTTTTTGCATTTTAGGTTTTACTGTAATCAAAAATGATTCAGGTAAACAAGACTTCAGCTCATCAGTTGCCATTATTCTATAAGATGCTATGCGACCTTTAAAAGCAGACGAAATTTCAACAACCTCATCGTTTAAATTTACACCCGAATTTTTTCTATGCTTATTACTTCTAAGGTGCCCTACCCACTTCCTGCTTTCTACTGTAATTGAACACTGAGTGCAAAAGGGCATGTTTTATGTAGCGACTTTGCTTAAGCTGTAATCCTGGTTTTATATGTTAAATACACAATTTGATAGTTTCAATTTTAATCAAATAATAAAAAGAGACAACCTGCAGTATCCGTTAAAAGCAAAAATAAAAAGTACTAAATTAGTACTTACTTAGTACCGTTACAATAAATTTGACGTTAGCGTCCTTGAAAAGTACATTTATCTTTTTAACAAATTTTTGCTATGCCCTTCATTCAACAGTTTTATCATCGATTTGCGCCCTTAAAGTAATATCGTTAAAAGCGTTTAAATTATGGTTTCATAATAAATCGTTAAGTTTAACACATTTATTAAAAATTACTTGATACACAATTTGATGCAGTTTAAATTTTATTCAAATAAGTAATAAAAAGAGACAACCTGCAGTATCTGTTAAAATCAAAAAAGTACCTACTAAATTAGTACTTAGTATCGTTAGAATAAAATTTGACGTTAGCGTCCTTGAAAAGTACATTTATCTTTTTAATAAATTTTTGCAATTCAACAGTTTCATCATCGATTTGCGCCTTTAGAGTAACGAGAGCCTTTTTCCAACGCTCCTGACGTAACTCACCGCGAATATCAGCAGTGTTGTACACCCGCAGCTCCAAGAAAAAGTCTCCGTTGAGGGTGCAAGCTCGTTTTGTTGACCCGTTCGGTACCCGGTTTATAATGGATGAATCAAGCGGATCAGTCTCAGCAGGCTTATGGTTAACAGCAACGTCTTCAGGAAATATTCCGAACACGTCAAACGGGTTTTTAGTTTCTTTTTTCTTGGGTGCAGCAGATCTGAAACATAACAGACATTAAACAATGAATAAGACAGTTGTACTTAGTTCGTCGAAATTCATTAAACAAATTACAAGAAAAATACCTTGGGGTTGACGGCTTTCTTTTTTGAGCAGGTTTTTTTATTTTTGGGATACTGACATCTGCAGCGGCAACGCTCTCCTCTGAATCAGATCTGAAATAAAAAATATGTTTTTATTACTCGACATTTAAAATAACCATATACATCGATAAAAAAAGAAAAAAAAAATTACCTTTTTTAAACGAAAAAAGTTAATTTTAGACAAACAATATTTAAGTAAATATGTACCCAGCTGACAAAATAAAAAACATGAAATATGAAAATAAATATAAAATGGCTACCTGTTTGGAGCTGAAGCTTTTCGTTTTTCAGCCGACCTTCCCACTTTTGACCGAACGGTTCCGCTGTTTGCAACACTGATGGGTTCAAACTCTGAATCAGACCTGAAAGGAAATTAAAAATATTAATGCCTGTTGGAACCCTACAAACAATATGAACCAAATGTTTTAATTTCGTTAGGAAAGTAAAGCGTTAGGTACGTTGAAATATATACACATATATAAACATACAATATATAACATACTTACATTTTAATCGATGTATAAAGCAAATAAACTTTACTAACGTAGAAACTCTGCACAGCTTAACCTCTGAGCTGAAGATGTAGAAGACTTGATGCACTGTGCACGTCACGTTCGAAATTGGAAAGGAACAAATTAGCCCCGCGCAAAAGTTTTAAACGAAATTATTTGCTGATTTTACTAAATGAACTAGGGCTGTCGCATTCCAAATCACAATTGTGTATTATGCTTATGTGCACATAACAGTTCTTTATTTTACATTATTTAATTCTCGACGCGATGGAAAGAGGAACGTTATGAATTTGTCTATCTGTCTGTTGGTAAATCTGCCTACTTCGTATTCCACATATGCATGTATTCAAGATACCAAAAAACTAATCGAGAGTGAGTTGTAAGCTTTTTTTAATTTTTTATTTACTTATTTATTTTTTATTTATTTATTTCTCACCAGCTAAATTAAGGAATTACCTAAATATTAGTATTTCAGTAATTGTAGTAATCATTATTTCTTTTAAGAACATTTATATTCGCATTTAATAGAGGTACCCATTAATTGTAAATTTATCCATTGATCATTGTCAACCCTACACCTTTATAATATGAATATTATTTCGCAACCACGCTTCATACATGCACCGCATTTGTATGTCAGCAAAAAGACGCCGATCGCACTGTGTGTCACATTACAACTTGATAACGTTGCGCAATAAAATTGGCTAATACCTAATTGGTAACATTTTCATGCTCAGTTCTGTACGTTAAAATTATAACGGAAACTGAAAAAAAACCTCCTCAGATCGTTCAAATAGCCTCAGTATTAACCGACTTAATTACTAAGTTAATGGGTAAGGTTAGTAATTGGTTAGCTCACACAACCAAATATCATCTTACCTCACCTACTAAGACGAAGATTTAAACTTAGGTAAAAACGTGTTCTAAC
The DNA here is from genome assembly GCA_963691665.1 of Clepsis dumicolana. NCBI lineage: Eukaryota > Metazoa > Arthropoda > Insecta > Lepidoptera > Tortricidae > Clepsis > Clepsis dumicolana. The sequence continues at coordinate 4,127,124 of OY829529.1, forward strand.
TGTAATGTTTGCTACTTTACATCGTAATTATAAATACACATACAATTGTTATTTCCTAATACGAAAACAAACATTGTCTTGTTACAGGTACAAACAGGTATAAACCTTTTTCAATTTGAACACAAAAATAAACAATTCCTATATTATTAACATTTATGATAAGATAACCTAACCAACTTAGAAAAGTCGAAAAACAATATACATTTTCGCTTCAAAGGTCAATATCTTAGAAACGGTTGAACCGATTTTGATAAAACAAGTCTAAGAACCATTGTTAGAAAACCTGTTAAATGAAAAACCGCATTTAAATCGGCTCATTCATTTAGGAGCTATGGTACCACAGACAGACACACAAAAATCTAGGTACAAATTCTAGCGCACGATGTCAAAGTTTAACATAAGCGCTGTCTGTGGGTTAAGCACTGAACTAAGTAGGTGTAAGTAATGATTTAAGTAAGTACCTTTGATGTACTGGTTTCGTATAGAATACAAATGGTTTCGAATAATTTCGATAGATGTCATCACCGCCTACTCGTATGTCCATTTGCATGTTAAGAACAATAAACCTTAGCGAGCGCGCTCGCTACGTAATTTGATCGAGTTTACTTACACTACAATGTCTTCGAGTTGAAATGACTTAAGTACATAATCATGTATATCACTTTACAACTCGTTTCTGATCAAACTTTATATTCTAGTCAGCAAGACAATTTTTACGTCAACATGATAAAGTGATATAAGTTATTTAGAAAGTGTGATAAAGTATCGCGGTCTCACAGATGGAGTTGTTCTACATTAACATCAATTAAATCACACTATTTGACTTAGTTTTAGCGATACCAATTTAAAATCATATTTTGGTTTTCACTAGTGTAGTGAGTTACACATTTTTATGTTTTCGTAATTTAAATAATGTTTACTTAGTGCTTTATTCCAGCGTAAATTAGTTTAAACCTAACTCGCGCTAACGATGGTTTTGAGATTCGTTGATATAAATAAATCCGACATACAATTTGCCGTGTACATAAAACGCGGTCATAGCGATACATCCGAAAACGGATGCCGGGAACTAACGCGTCCTGGGTGACCCGACCTTGTCTGTGGAGTCTGATCAGCTTTGCGGATGAGTTGTATACAAGCCTCGGTGGGAGGCATCCAAAACCACCACGCACACAAAAAGCGGTCATAGCGATACATCCGTAGGTGGATGCCGGGAACTAGACGCGTCCTGGGTGACCCGATCTTGTCTGTGGAGTCTGATCAGCTTCGCAGACAAGTTGTGCAAACACCTGAGTTAACCTGAGTCAAAGGCTGCGGCTTGAGACCGAGGAGCGCTCAGTGGCTTCGGCCTCGTGCATATCGGACTTGATCAACCCGGTGTGCATGGTGTACTTTTGCTTTTACTTTATCTAGCTCAAACATTATTAAACATATCTATGTTAGGTTGTCAATTAGTTGAGACTTGAGTTGGACTGAAATTTAAATACATTGAATAAATTCCCGTCGGGTTGGCTTGTCGTTGAACCTCGAGTCAAAACTTCGCTCATTCGAACGAGAGGTGGATGCCCAATGCGATTTCAGGTGTAGGTTGAGCGTTATGATGAACGTGAATTCTGATAGGTTACTGTTAGGTTGGGTTCCGTTAGGTTTGAGTTGCTGTTGGGCTGATGTATTCGTTGCGTTGAACGAGAGGTGAAACAGAATGCCCAATGCGATTTCAGGTGTAGGTTGAGCGTTATGTTGAACGCAAATGCTGATAGGTCACTGTTAGGTTGGGTTCCGTTGGGTTTGAGTTGCTGTTGCGTTGAACGCGAGGTGAAACAGAATGCCCAATGCGATTTAAGGTGTAGGTTGAGCGTTATGTTGAACGCAAATGCTGATAGGTTACTGTTAGGTTGGTTACCGTTGGGTTTGGGTTGATTGTAGGTTGTGTGCAATTCATTGTATTATTGGGCTTCTGGATCACCACGAATGAGTGAGGGCGAAATTTTTCGCCCGATCGAATGAATGGTGGTCCAGAATGCCCAATAATATACTACTTACTCGTATTAAATAAAGAATGTAAAACTCGAGTTTAGACCTCTTTCTACCTACTCAACAAGGAATAAGGTTGAAATTTCAATATACAAGCAAAGTAGTTCTAACCTTTTTTGTAAGTAACTGGTTTGCGGTTTCGAGAACAAAAGCAGATAATACCATTGTATAGACATAAAGCCATTGTGATTGCTGCTAAGTGGATTGGCTCACTTCAAAAAATTTAAACTATACCTGAACCGGAACTGTTCGCCGAGCTCCCGCTCGTCGCGCGGGCTGATCTCGAACACGCCCGTGAAGGCGTACGGGTGACCGCCGTACGCCCACTCTGAGCCGTGCACCTGCACGCCGCTGTGGAACACGCCCACGCCCGCGCCCGCCGTGTACCTGCACGGGACAACGGTCACGGTGAGCTAACGCTTTGTGCTCACCAGTTGGCGCCACTGCGACTGAGGTCCTGAACCAAGGCTGTCAAAGTTTGTTATTACGGGCGTGAAAACAAAGCTTACATTTGAATCATATTTAATACAGTAGAACAGTATCATAAAAATATCGAGCCTGCCACATGTTGCCCAGTCCCGTTATGTTCGGAAAAAAAGGAGGACATAAGTTTCCGAAAGATAAAATTGTCTGAAAGCAGCAAACTTTCAACAACCCGTAACTTATATGTGCGGTCGCCATAACTAATCTTTACCAAAGTCTTCCAAAAATTGCTCACTGAAGCAGATACATCGTTGTAACTCATATTTATGGTACAACTGTACACGAGCCATTTCACTGCCACTCGTTGCCATGGAGATATCCCCTGGGTAACACAACAAAAATATAACTAATTGAATCAGGCGTTACTTTGCGGAGGTCCATATTTATGTACTAAAGACAATTACTTTGCTCACCCGCGAACACAAATAAAAAAAAAAGTGGTCGCGGGTGAGCAAAGTAATTGTTTGCATGCTTAGGAGATGAAGCATACAACTGTCGAAACTCCTAACGTTTGATGAAGTCGTGCCTTGGAAAATCTTATTTTAGACTAGTGACCCAGGGGACATCTCCATGGCAACGTGTGGCAAAGAAAAGTTGATTGCGTGAAAGTTGAGTTGGTTGATTGCGTGTACGAATGCATGTAACGTGCGCGGGGTGTGGGGACGTGTGCTCACCAGTTGGTCCAGTACATGTCGTAGACATTGAGCACGACGGCGGCCTGTCCGGGCCGCGGCGAGTGCGCCTCCGCGCGGCGCGACAGCAGCGACATGCACGACGGGAACATCGCGCACAGACCGCACAGCTGCAACACGACCGACGTTTAAACCTAACCTAACCGACGCACTTGTTCACTATTGCCAACAATGATATGAGAAAAGATACGTCTTAAGCTCACGAGAATCGAAAAACATGTTCTGAACATTTTGACATTTGCGCGCCAGTTTGGACCTTATTCGAGAGCGACAGAGGCCATTTATGCACTTCATTTTCGGTGTGCTGATGATATATCTAACTCTTTTTAACCGACTTCAAACAAGGAGGAGGTTCTACGTTCCAGTGTCATAAAACTCATGGCTTTAGAGGATTATTTAACGTTTTTTAGGGTTCCGTACCTCAAAAGGAAAAAACGGAACCCTTATAGGATCACTTTGTTGTCCATCTGTCTGTCTGTCTGTCAAGACCCTTTTTCTCTGGAACGCGTGGAGGTAGCATGCTGAAATTAATACCAAATAGTCAAGCCTGCGGTCCCTTGAAGCTGTGAAAAATCAACCTTCTAATTCAACGCAATCAAAAGATACAGTAATTAAAAAGGCTATTTCCATACAAATTGCCGATTTCCAAAAACCTAAAGGGTACTTCCAGATGTCCTAGAAACTTGAAATTTGGTATGAAGGTAGCTCTTATAGCACAACCACTCCGAAAAGTCTCAAAACCTTAAATTTTTTGTCTGTCTGTAGATTTCGCAGACCAATATAAGTTGACCCCACACTGCGTACATTTTGCTTAAGAGCAGAGCTCTGCTAACACTGGACTTCTTAAAACACTGAGGAAAAGCGTTAAAATCTTTCTACGGAATCTTCGTGCGCGAGTCCGACTCGCACTTGGCCGGTTTTTGAAGGCGGTTTTACTTTTTTGTTATTATAATGTAATACCTATCATTGATTGCCAACTTCTATTTGCTGGCACATTACACACAACGTCCGTCATGCCGTCTCTGAGCCCCTACTCCGAAGTCTGAAATTCGAAGTTCGTGTCCGACCGTTTATCTCGTTTTCGTGTTAACCTGTATTGGGGTGAGCGGAACGGTCGGATACGAACTTCGAATTTCGAACTTCGGAGTTTGATAATACATCCCAATAGACGAGCAACACGAGCGTGTGGCAAGCTGCGAGAGTGGCGCCGCGCCGACCAAACCGCAAGCTAAGCTTAGACACGCACTTTATCTAAAAGCGACGTAAATATGATATAGGAGCTTATGTAGCGACCCTAGCGCCACACGCGAGTGACGTCACTGTTCTACATCGCGCTAACGAAGTTTCTCAAGTCGGTTACATAAATACATCTTCCAACTCTCTTCCTTCGGACTTCGGTCCCCAGGCATAACATCTGCCTGGAGAGAGATCCCTCTATTGGAGCCCTCCCCAAACTTAGATATCCCATATAAAGCTACAACATTAAACTGAACCCGTAGCAACAAAACAACCCATATTTGTTTAAATACAGCCTCCTCTTCAACAATATTTGAGAAACAATCTAAGCAAACTTTCCTTGACCTTACACAATAGTTCATCGGAACCATAAAGACGGGCAGGGCATAAAAGCGCCATTGTAAAAGTTAAAAGAAGGCATTGTCGTTACCAGTTCTACAGAATAACGCTAATAAGCATATAGTGGGAGGCGCAAATGGTCTAGCTAATCTAAGGTTTCGTAGTTACGAAATTCGTTTTAAAAATAAACAAAAGGTTACAGGTTAAAAAGTAATAGTTGACCATTTGACCAACTTATAATATAAAAATAGCTTCTATAATTAAACAGTGACTTTTCCGTAACGGCTACGGAACCATAATATAGGCGTGTCGTATCCTACACGCACTCGGACGGTTTTCTCCATCTTATTCCAATTTACAGGAAATGCCCTACTATAAATAGGAAAAGCCACGTGTTACAGTAATTCGATAACACATTTCCTGACAGACACGTCACCACACACATCGTCCACGTTTCACTTGTGATAACGTTGACCTGAGGGTCGAGAGTGAGTAACACACTGTTTAGTTGCCAGGTTGTTGACAACTTTTCCTTAAACTTAAATCTCTACCTACTCAATGAAGCTGAAATTGACAGCTGCTATAATTCTACTGTTAGGTACTTAGGCTGGGCACCGATTCGCGGCACTACTCGGTCTGTCGCGATTGCGAGATTCCCTAGACTGCAACTAAATACAATACAACTAAATACAATACAAGCTCACGATAGACGATGACTATAATAAAGTAATCGAGACCCGTGGGTGACAATGATAAGTTCTCAGCTCAGCTCTGTCTTGCAATAACCAAAGGATAATGCAACTAAAAAATACATTTTAATCCTGTAGATGTAGATGAAAGAGTTGTAGAGAAATTCAAATGCGGAAGTAGGATTTACTTCGCTAGTTTTACATGAATCGCGATTACAGCGTCGTGTTATAATCTCAGGTAATACCTACCTACGAGGATTTGATAATACCTCGCAGTATGTCGTTAAACCGGTCGATAATAGGCTACACCACAGTGAAGATACGTCAGTCTGGTTTATTATACGGCAAAACAGGCAAACAGAAAGATAGGTAGGTAAGGCCTGTATTCTTTCATCTGGAGATCTAGGCTTGTCATAAAGTTTCTGACTTAAAATTTCAAGACCATTTATATGTGTAATATGAATCCCCCTGTACTTATGACTTTGTTGGGTAAATGGGTACATTTATCAAAATTTTCAAAATAAATCCGATATGCTTTTTCTTTTTAGCGTAACTAACATATTGCTTAAATCGTTAAACGGTTCCGTCCTAGCCTTTTTGGACGTGACTTTGAAGCCACGGATGATGAGAAACACATATTTTGAATCAGAACTGCTAGGAAAGAAAGTATTAGTATTAGTGATTTCCAAAGCAACTTATTGCGAATTGATTCAATGCCTGGTAGGTGTCTGAGTAGCTGCGAATAAGTATTCGCGATTAACACGGAAGTAACATTTATTAATACTTAATTCCGAGCATTTTACACGCAACCTTAACATAACGACATCTAAACAAATTGAATACTTTAAAAGCATACGCAACAAAATAAGGACCTTATTTCGAAGGGATAAGCTTTCTAAACCTGCGTTTAAATATCATGGTAGTAAATAACTTTGAAAGTTATAAGTTAGTTTCAAGGCAAATAAAGTGACATTGGAGTTTTCAGGTTAATAATTCAACGACTATGGCGTGCGTCCTTGGTGGAGCAATTATTGAAGACAAAGACTTGATAGATACGTTTGAAAAAATGGTATTAATCGTTATTGTACGGTACAAATGTAGCCTACGCGTTAGAGGAGCTTCGAAACAGACGTTCTTTCTTTCACTCTGAATAAATAAGTACTAGTACCATTCGACCAAACTTGACCAAAGAAATAAAGGAGCAAGTAACTTAGGCCTTTCTTTGAGGTCTTAGGAGCCGTACGAGAGAGACGGCCGGATAGCCTAGTGGTTAGAGACCCGGACTATGAAGCTTGAGGTCCCGGGTTCGAATCCCGGTCGGGGCAGATGTTTGTATGATGAATACGAATGTTTGTTCTTGGGTCTTGGATGTATAATATGTATTAAAGTATGTATTTACCTATATAAGTATGTTTATCCGTTGTCTAGTACCCATAACACAAGCTCTGCTTAATATGGGACTAGGTCAATTGGTGTCAATTGTCCCATGATATTTATTAATTTATTTATTTATTATAGATGAAAATAATATGCAATGTGCGCGAAACTTGATTCACAATGTAAATAAACTCAACCATTTCCTTAGGCCGACTTACGCTTACCTGAATTAGAGACTAATCAGGCCCCTTTACCACAAAAATTACAAGTGTTACAATTTAACCAATTTGTAAAGTTTTTCATACTAAAATGTGGCAAATATGTCAAATTGTAGGACTTGTGACTTTTGTGGGATAGGGGGCTGGTGTTAGACCAAACAAATACGTCAACTCAACCCAAATTAGCGTCTTACTCCAGATCGGCGCAAGTTGACTTAGGCCTTAGGTTTATAATTGAAGTAAATTTTATGTTATAAGTTATGATTATGACATACCTTCCGAACTTTCTTAGGAGGTACAGTAATATAAATTTTCTTCTTCATTTTTAATGAATTTGTCACAAACACTGTTTATAATACATCTAATCAATCACTTAGTCCCCGTATTCAATGTCAGGACCTAGGCATGTGGCTTCTCCATATCTCAGCAGTACCCAAACAGGTATTTAAAGTGTCTGGCCCGCGCGTCCACTGAAAAAGTTGTCCGTCTTCGTGGTATGTCTTTGAAAAGGCTTTCATGCACTCGCGTTTACTTTAGATATAGAGCCATTTTAAATTCTATACCAAGACTTTTATATAAACCCTATGATTTGAATACAATGCGTTTCTGCAAAAAGAGCTCAAGTCTACACAACTTCGCCGCCGACGAACGCAAAAAGACTGAACAGCAGGACGACAAAACATCTTAATAATCTAGATACATTAGCAACCATTGTGTTAGACCTTCAGGTAAATTGCAATTGTTAAACCTCTTGGTTACAGTACGGGTCTTAATGAAATGGTCGTAAAGTTATCTGGCATTTTTTAAATCTATAATAATCTTTGTAACAGCATTTTTATCAAGTTAATGAGTTATATGGGCGCTCATTCTCTTGTTTACTGAAGATATAAGGATTATGCGTACGGCAGGTGAAGGATGTTGTAACAAAAGGCACTGAGTCAATAAAGAGTAAAATCTAATGAGGGCGCCAATTTTTGGTAATCCACCAGGGTGTTCTACCGGAACTGCTCCCAATTGACACAAAATAATTATGGAATAAATAGTTTTTCGTGACATACCTACCTGCCCCTATTCATAAAATTGTAGATAGAAGCATCTGGCGTTGTCGCTTTCTGCTACAAATGTCAAAAGTGGTGAAGTCGTATGTAATCATACTGGCATAAAGTTAAATCCCACCAGGCAGAAGACATTTATATAAAAGTATGTATTCTTTCTGTATTTATTTTACATAATCTATCTAGATAAATCAATTCTTATAACATAATACTACACAGATTACACTCAAGTTTATCTACAATGAATATCAAATACTATGTGCAGTTGTGTACAGTGCTCTTCAAAGTTTTGATACCATCAATCAAAATATTCATGAATCAGTTACTTATCAAAAAAATTTACTAAAATCATTAAAAACAAAGACAATTACATAATTCTTGAAGATCAAATTCTACTTTCCTTACACTACTTTTATGTGCAGTACGATAAAATACCTAAATAAAGTAATGTTTATGTGGAGCACCTTTATCAAATATTTACAGGTAGCATAAGGTGCCAATGCATTTTTTTTAACTTTCATATGAATTGTATGTATACATATTTTATTTTTCAAATATATGTATGGAAGTCTGTCTAGAAAATATTGAGCATGGTCAAAATAATTTGATTCCTGAATCTTAGGATGTTTTCACAGTAAATGCCATTATGATTTTCCTTGTCACTTGATGTGCTGTCACTGAGACATTTAGTAGGACAAGGTTCTACAATGGGTCAGAAACCATTTGTGCCTACATAGGTATAAATAATACCTCAGAATTATTCTAAATATGCTGTCTTATACTATACTGGCTGATATAAAAGTATTCATTAAAACCTTAGTAGTGGAATGCTAATAAGCAATAAAATATAAAATGGGCATTTTATTATTACGGGTGTTTTTATAGTCAATGTACCGTATCAACATAGGTATGTATGTTTTATGGCAATTATTATTAGACAAGGATGTAACGAGGCTAGTATAGCCGTTACAAACCTTAGTCTACTTTTCGATTTACTTTAAAAAAAAAAACATATTGACTTCTGTTCTTTCTAAATTTCAAATTCAAAATTAATTTCTTGTTTCTGATCCTTTGGCTTTTATTAGATTCGCTCTCCAGTTTTACCAGCGTACAGTCGTACTTGCGGACGTGTGTCTGAATCTTTATCAGTTTCTCAAGTTCTATAAGCCTATAGCCAAAGGCTTGGTGCTAATAAGTGAAGTATTGTTACGTGAACTTTCGTATTATACAACCTAAGTAAAGTTAAATCTTCTGTTATCTACAATACTGCAAAAGGCACAATCATGCCTTTTAATTTTACCCCAGAAATATAATCTATGATTCCACCACCACAACAAGTTTTATTTGGTATGATCCTCAAATCCCGTATTCCAGACGTGACAAGGAGTTGTCTGTCACTGCTTATGATTTATTTTTGACAACACATAGGGTTAAACATACTGTGGTGTGAATGTAACAAATACATAAATAATTTAGATATTATTTAAACACTATCTTTTATCATGGAAGAAGTATAGGTACTCATCTTTGATTGTTGTTGAATTTGATTTTGTACCACATGGTCATTATCATTACACAGGTATCTAGTATTTCTGATATTTGGGTAGTTAACTAAACTTCCATACACATTAAATTAATATTTTAATTACATAGATATATTTGTATTTGCTTGTTTATTGAAACATACAAATAAAAGGAAAGTTGTAAAAAAGGTAAACAAAATAAAGTGCCAGGGCCTACAAGCAAGACTATCTATATAATTCAATCCTTACTAAATGGGGCTCCTCCGAGACGGCCGACGAAACAATCAGGGGGTCACTGTCCTCGTCCCTTGGCCTGACTGTGTCCCGTTCCGTTCGGATACGGGTGCATGCGTCACATCTCTTCATGTCTATACATACTTCTTAACTGTGACAGTTAATTGCATCCTATAGGTAGGGTTAATAATTAAAAATAGATTAACCACCTGTCCCCCCTTATTGGATGTAAAAAAATAAGACTATTGAACTACCCTCTTTACGAGTGACTATTTTTATCATTTTAGTGGGTACCTCGAAATTGTTCTCGACGAGAAGAGAAACATGTTCCATAGCACTTAAATCATTTAAAATAACAGACATATCACCGGCATAACAACTTCTAAAATGCTAACATTAGGCGCTGGGGGAACACAATCACCGGCCATTGTAGTCACTGGTACGTCGTTAAGTAAGCTTTAATCTTATTCGTAGTTCGAAAAGCTATTAAACTAAGAATAGGCGGCTAAAGAAAATCATTGTATGCAAATCAACAGCTCAACCATTACCTAAAATGACGACTGAATTGTCTTACAGGCACGTGGTAGATGTGTGGCCTACAATACTAACTCTAAAACTAATACAGAATTGAAAATATGTTAGCTTTTCTACTTACAACTGTTAGTTGGTCTCTTTTGTATGCAAGCGTATTCCATATATCGGCTCTTTCAAACAAACAGCTCCATTGTTGAAGCGGCACTCACTGACCAAGCAGCTAATTACTCAATTTAAATAATGCAAGTGGAATAATAAAACGAATAAAATACAAAAATTAAACGCTATCCCAATGTGCCTATTATTCTGACAAATTTGACCCGCCACAGATAGAAATAAATTATGATCTTGCAGATGTCATTTTTTTACCGGTTTTGCTAGAGCAGTCCACATAGTACGTTATGGTATTTTTAAGTCTGCTAAAAAGTAGTGACGTATTCTTAAGAATACATACTTGGGCCGTGTTTTATAAAGCTACAAGTTACAATTTACAAGCGGAAGTCTCTTTCTAACAAAAGCCGATAGAACGAGACATCCGCTTGTAAATTGTAACTTGTAGTTTTATAAAACACTGCCTTGGTATTAATACCAAGTATTTTAAAAACTGGCAACCCAAATTCCAACAAAAATTAAAAAGTATTTCTACACGTCATCTGGCAAGTGTCAAACAGATATACGCGAAGATTTCCCTAATTTTTAATGAAAATTGTCCTTTTTCCTAGTTATTCAAAATGGTAATTAACATATAAGTAATAGTAATTGTCTCAACAGTGCCATGTGAAAATTATATCACGTGGATTACGCTTCAAACGGCCTTAAAACGTGTGTCATGTTTCCGGCGTATGTTTATAGTTTTGTAACTTAGTGTTTCATTTATTTCAGGTGCTTATAGCAGCTACGGTATGCACAAAAGCGGGGAAAGGTAAATGCATTTACTGTGATTTTGATTTCATACGATAATATAGCAGTTTCCATGGGTAATTAATGGCAAAATTGTGTACTTGTTTTCAGCATTAGTGTCCCGACAATTTGTCGAAATGACGAAGGCACGCATAGAAGGGCTCCTAGCTGCGTTCCCTAAGCTCATGACTGGAGGTCGACAGCACACCTTCGTGGAGACCGAATCTGTCAGGTAGATTGTTACAACTGTACTGTTTCTGTATAGGTATGCTTATATTTTGTATGATGCAAATAACGTTATTAAAACATTTAAAAATATGTAAAGTTTTTCATAATAGAAAATTCAGTTATTAAAATGATAAAAAAAAAACATTTACCAGTATTAAGTACCAGGCTCGTTTAGGAGCACCAGGGCCGTGTTTTATAAACCTACAAGTTACAGGTTACAAGTCTACAGGAATCAGTCGCCTGTAATGCACTATGTACAATTACAGGTGTTTTATAAAGACACACGTAAAGCTACACTTGTATGTATGTATGTATATCTCTTTATTGCACATAAAACAAAAAAATACAGATAACAGAACAAAAGCAAATGTACAAAGGCGAACTTATCCCTCAAAGGGACTTGTAATATGGTATTGTAAATTTTGACTACAAGTAAATTCTACAAGTGTAATGGACATCACTAATTAAAAAAAAAGTGGCTGCCAAAAATTACAAATACGTAGAGGTTTTTTATCTATTACTTAAATTAAAAATATCCATGCAAAGTTGATAAATAAAAATCTATCTAAGTACATAAAACAAAATCGTGTTAATTGCACTATTTATAAGTCAAGAACGGCTGGACCGATTTTTATGATCTTACATTCGTTGGATTTATATCTTTGCTTCGAATAGCAGGATAGGTATTAATAGAGGGGAGAATTTCACGAGAAAAAAAAAATAAGAAGTTCATTTTCTCATAGGTACATTTTCTAAGGAATGAATGACCTATGGCGGTGCTAAGTTCGCGGGTCGGCTAGCAAAATATATCAATTCTAAACAATGGCAAAAAAACGGCCAAAAAATGCATGTCAACGATTGCATGATACTACATTCAGACAGACACAGTGCTCAATGAATCATTTTGATTACTTGACGATTCTAATGAGCTCCCAATTTCTTACAGAATCTAGTCTATTTGCATACAGTTCATTCTGGACCTTTCATTATAATATTGAAAAGGTGTGTCAAAATCTGTATTTATTCGTGGCCAAAACTCCCTAGTTCTATGCTGCCTTGGACTCTCTTCTTCCGAGTCCGACTCAGACGAGTTCCTCAATAAACGAATCATTCCGTGATGACCTTGAGTTTAATAACTTGAAGAAGAGATAGATAGGTAGACAGAACGATTGATTTGGTACTGATTAAGACACCTAATTAAAAAATTTGTGCACCTGTAGCCATTGTTACAGGTCTCAAGACGTACGTAAGTTTTCGTTACAATTTTACAATGCTACAGTTGTATTTTACAATATTTTTATAAAACGCTTGTTCGATTATGAATTTAAAACTATTAAAGGTGCACTTTTTGTCTATGATATGGCTACAGGCGCCTGTAACTTGTAGCTTGTAAAATTGTAGCACAGTACTTTTATAAAACGCAAATTGTAAAAAACAGGACAAGTGTTGCCAATAAACGCCTGTAAAAGTGTAACTTGTAGGTTTATAAAACACGGCCCAGTAGGTACAATTATAATAAACAGTCAATGTTAAAAGTTGTAAAATAAATAACATGAGGCAAGACTACTTATAGTTGAAATTCTATGTATGAGACTACAGAACATCATATTATATTGGGTGCTTGCTTTTTATGTTGACATACTTGTAACTTTTTAAATCTCTACAAGAGCCAGTGTTCCGTGTTGCCAGATATGTGTACCAGCCTCTGGACAAGCTGTACATGCTGCTCATCACCACAAAGGCCAGCAACATCCTCGAGGACCTCGAGACTCTACGCCTCTTCAGTCGTGTGGTGTGTATATTGAATACTTTATTTGTAGGTCATCCTCATTTTCAGCCTATATGACATTTATAAAATGTCATGGGATGACCCTGGTGTCTGTATCTCCATCCCTTTTCCCTATGCTGCAGCTCCATGTTATGCTGTTCGTTCTTAAGCGTGCCATACATGGGCATCGTCAGCGCATGTAAAAAACTTAGTGTGCAATGGCCCTTACCAATTTTCCCATCAATCAACCTATCAAGAAAATCAGCCCACATCCACCTACTGTTGGGCAAAGGCCTCTTCATTTTCATGCCACTTTGCCTGATCCTGTGTGACCATGAATCGGTGAAGATGGAAGCCAGCATTCTGCATTATGCAATAATGTATGCAGTAAACTAATTAATGAAAATACGAAACTAAACTTTTTAATTCCCAGGTGCCCGAGTACTGCACTCAGCTGACGGAAACGGAAGTGCTGAACCAGGCTTTTAACCTGCTGTTTGCTTTTGATGAAATTGTGGCCCTCGGCTACAGGGAAAGTGTCAATCTTGCGCAGGTAGATATCTATAAGTTATATTAATACATGGAGTGAATTTCGGATATTTATTAAGAAACTCGGTAATTTAATGTGCTACTGACGAATTTTGACCACTAGAAGATCATTACTCAGTAAAAGTAAACAAAAACCTGTTAATAACTTTATTAATTGAGTTGTGCCTGATCCGATACATTATTTTAATATCAAGTTTAATGTGAACATAAACTAAAACATTGAATATGTTCACCGCGAGCACCGCGATCACCGCGATCACTGCGATCACCGCGATCACCGCGATCACCGCGATCACCGCGATCACCGCGATCACCGCGATCACCGCGATCACCGCGAGCACCGCGATCACCGCGATCACCGCGATCACCGCGATCACCGCGAGCACCGCGATCACCGCGATCACCGCGATCACCGCGAGCACCGCGATCACCGCGATCACCGCGTCGCGTAGTCGCGTAGTCGCGTCGTCGCGTCGTGGTCGCGGGTGAACAAATTATTTGTTTTTAGTTCATACATATGGACCTCCGCAAAGTAATGGCTCATTTCATCAATTACTTACGTGAATATACAAAAATTTAATTACATAAGAAACAAGAAGTTCTCGAGAATATAAGACAGAGATAGTGGGCAAGATTACAAATAAATAAATAAATAAATATCATGGGACAATTGACACCAATTGACCTAGTCCCAAATTAAGCAGAGCTTGTGTTATGGGTACTAGACAACGGATAAACATACTTATATAGATAAATACATAATTAAATACATATTAAACATCCAAGACCCAAGAACAAACATTCGTATTCATCATACAAACATCTGCCCCGACCGGGATTCGAACCCGGGACCTCAAGCTTCATAGTCAGGGTCTCTAACCACTAGGCTATCCGGCCGTCCGTTATGAGTATGGTTTTTTTTTATGTAAAATTAATGTGGTTGTTTAATTTTAAGGTCCGTTCATTCGTTGAGATGGATTCCCATGAAGAAAAGATCTACCAAGCTGTGAGACAGGTACATATTTTTTATTTTATTTTTCACAATAATTTTCTGTTGTGCTTATTATGTGTTCAGTAAAGATTGTATCTCTCTTTATCTTTAGACGCAAGAGCGAGAGGCAGCCAACCGCATGCGTGAAAGAGCCAAAGAACTCCAAAGGGAGAGGCTCGAGGCGGCGAAGAGGGGCGGAGCCCCGCGGTCCCACATGTCTTTCGGTAAGTTTGTTTTGTTAGGCTCAGAAACGGTACAACCCAAGGTCCAACTGCTTAACGGATTTTTCTTTGCATAGTCATTGTATGTTCAACCCAAGGTTGTTCAATCTTTTTAACAGTCGGGTTAAATGGAAGATTCAAAAATTACTCCTGGGCCATTGATGGTGCTTATTTATGTTACTTTTATTGTATTGTAATATAGTAACCAACATGTTCAGCAGGAATTTTAAATCTTGCTCACATTGGCTATTTAAAATTCCTCCGCTGGCTATATCTTGATCCATGGGCCTAGGATTGAGCAGCCTTGGTAATAACCTTTTGCGGGTGGTAGGACCTTGTGCGAGGTCCGTCCGGATCGCTACCACTATCTTACTCGCTAATCCTGCCGCTAAGCAGCAGTGCTTGCACTGTTGTGTTCCGGTGTGGAGACTAAGACAGCCGATGTAATTACGGGCACAAGAGGCATTTCATCTTAGCTCTCTGGGTTGGCAACGGATCTGCAAACCCCCCGGGGTTGCGGGTGTCCATGGGCAGTGGTGATCACTTACCATCAGGTGACCCACTGTTCGTTTGCCTTCCTCGTCTTATAAAAAAAAACCATCATCATTCAACAATATAGTAACATCAGCAAAAACCAAAAGTATACTAAATGTATTTCTGTTTGTGTGCAGGCAGCGGCTTCGGCAGTCAGTCCATGTCCTCAGCGTCTAATACAGAACCCATCGCTGAAAAGATACCCACCACGCCGGCTCGCGACACGTAAGCACCTAAAGCACAAGCTAACTCCTTACTCATAGATACTTGCTGCGCTAGCCAGGTACTTGAGTGACTAGTGGTCTAATCTGTGGCAAGTCTGACTGGTGACTGCTTGACATTATAAATCGCGATGTTTCGCGGTTTTTATAAGTCTCGTTCTCGTGGCTACGGGTAGCCAGAGAAAAATCTATGACAACCAGACGTTTTTATAGGCAAAGTGAAAAAAGTTCCACTGATGAGGCAAACAACCGCAACCTCGGTACCTTGGTACGGATTACCGAGGTTGCTGGTTCAAGTCCAGCTGCTTAACGAATTTTTCTTTGCATTGTCATTGTATGTTGAATTTCATTCTATGAATGTTTCATAAAAATAAAAAACAAAAATAATCAATAAATCGATTATTTTCATTGAAAACATTTCTCAATTTAACTGTAAATGCAATCTAACAGTTCATTAATACAATTCCAAACATATTTTTTCTTCATGTAGGTTTTAGCGTCAGGGGGCGATTTTGACGATTTTAGAACCCCCTCCCCCCTCCCTTGGTGAGATGTCGTAAGATTAGGCTCGACCCCCACACCTCGTCGTAATCTCACGTAAGATTTTTGAAAATGTGTCTTTTTAGTTTAGTGCTTGATTTCGTTAAACATGTTTTCCTTAATTTAACAAAGCTTTCTCGCAATTTTTACACTGTTTCTTGCGATAAAATAAATTACGTGATATTTGTCGAGACCCCCCTTCACCCCCACGTGAGATTGAGTGAGATTCGATTCCCCTCCTAAACGACTCACATAATTTATGGACGGCCCCTTATCTTAGAGTTGTACGGTCAATTAGCCTGCGCCCCCTGCTAAGACAGGGAACCTCTATGCACAGCATTCAAAGTCCATGGGTTTGGGCTGGGCGCTGATGAGTGAGCCAGGACTCAACTGATGTAAAGTGTGATTGCAGCCGGCCAGCCACGCGGTCAGCCATGAAGCTGGGCTCGCGCGGCGCCGACACCGAGTCGTTCGTGTCCAAGCTGCGCAGCGAGGGCGACGCCGTGGCGCCCGCAGCCGCCGCCCCCGGCGCGCCGGAGCCCCGCCCGCCCGCGCCCAACCAGAAGGAGTAAGTGCGCGCTATACACTGGCGGCGTCTCTAGCAGCCCGAGGGCGCTGCAACGTGCGTGTCCGAGCTGCGGGCGAACTTTTGTATGTCACAAATCACCAGACATCCGAAAAGTGTGACGTAATATCTGGATGGCCCCTTAATTGGGTGCAGATACCTTTCCTTCAACTATTTATTAACAAGACGACCGAACAGCCTAGTGGTTAGAGACCCTGACTATGAAGCTTGAGGTCCCGGGTTCGAATCCCGGTCAGGGCAGATGTTTGTATGATGAATACAAATGTTTGTTCTCGGGTCTTGGGTATTTAATATGTATTAATGTATGTATTTATCTATATAAGTATGTTTATCCGTTGTCTAGTACCCATAGTACAGGCTTTGCCTAGTTTGGGCCTAGGTCAATTGGTGTCAATTTGCCCCATGATATTTAAAAAAAATCCATTTGTTGCAGTGTACACTTGAGGTTTGAAGAGCGACTGAGTCTCGTGGCCGGACGCGACGGGGACATACAAAGCTTTGAGCTTTCCGGTAAGCCATAGAGCTCTCTAGAAATCAAGTTATGCCATAGACATATGGACGCCCCTTCGGTACTTCGTTTTTGTTTCCAATTCAGTGAGACTACAAGTAGTCTCAGTGCTATGAGCTGCGAGCACGTCCGCAGGGGCGCCGCCGGCGGGCTCGGCAACACCGTTCCTATAACAAAATGTTCCAAAGGGCATATCCTGATGTTTATATTAGGGTCAATCAACTTTTCTTTGCCTCTCGTTGCCATGGAGAACTCGTCTAAAATAAGATTTTCTAGGATGATATCCGCAGTAGAACTAAAGTTACCGACATAGCCCGAAGAATTGCGAAATTTAAGTGGCAGTGGGCGGGGCACATTG
The DNA here is from genome assembly GCA_963691665.1 of Clepsis dumicolana. Lineage (NCBI taxonomy): Eukaryota > Metazoa > Arthropoda > Insecta > Lepidoptera > Tortricidae > Clepsis > Clepsis dumicolana. The sequence goes on from OY829529.1 coordinate 4,144,942, forward strand.
CTCGCAGAACTGATGGCCGATGGGGTCAGAAGGTTCCCGAATGGCGCCCACGGACCGGGAGACGAGCTGTCGGTAGGCCTCCAACAAGATGGAGCGATGAGATTCCTATCTATGAAAAATTTAAATGAAAAAAGTTTATTGTTCGAAAAACATGCAACATAAAACCGGCATGGCATGGCATGGTTATAGCGTTGTGTGTCGTGCAGGGCTCCTGACGCTGCGCATCAGCAACGAGCAGTACGGCCGCATCCTCGTGCACATCGACAACAAGGACACCAGGCCGCTCCAGCTGCAGGTAGACTCGAGGAAATTTATTCCTGACCCACCATAGAACATTTTCATAGTAAACGTCATAACGATTTTCCTTGTCATGCTATGCGATGTCACTATGACGTTTACTGTGATAAGGTTCCATGGTGGGTCAGGAATTAATTTCCTCGACTGTACATTAGATTAGATACGTGAAGAAGACAATAAAAATAACTAAATAAAATAAATATCATGGGACAATTGACACCAATTGACCTAGTCCCAAACTAGGCAAAGCCTGTACTATGGGTACTAGGCAACGGATAAACATACTTATATAGATACATTGTATACATATTAAACATCCAAGACCCGAGAACAAACATTCGTATTCATCATACAAACATCTGCCCCGACCGGGGATCGAACCCGGGACCTCAAGCTTCATAGTCAGGGCCTCTAACCACTAGGCTATCCGGTCGCCGGTAGTTCCTTTCGACCCTCGTGTTTGAATGGGCAGTTTTCTCTTCCCCTATTAACTCATGGCAATGAGGGCTATCGCAAGTCAAAAATCCGCTCGGATCGCTAGCGTGAAGTGAGGTCCATCTGTCAATTTCCACCAATCACAGGCCGGCAGCTTGTCTCCCATTGGTGGAAAATGACAGATGGACCCCAGACACTAGCGATCCTAGCGGATTTTGGACTCGCGATAGCCCCCGTTGAAAACCCGCCTGTCGTGTCAATTTAATATACTTAAACTGGCTTATGCCCCGCGGCTTTGAAATATTTCAAAATGGGCTAGTTCCTTTCCTTGGTGCACCTTTAGGATACTCAAGGTATATGTTTGCCAAGTTTGAAGTCTCTAGGTCCAGTAGTTTCGGCTGTGCGTTGTCTGTCAGTCAGTCACGGTACTGTTTTATAGGTATAGATATTTTGACGGCGACATATGACGTCCTTGGGTTCTGAAGGTTCTGAACAAACAATTGTTTATCCGCTGTCCATCCATAACACAAGCACACCTAATGGTGTCAATTGTCCCACGACGTGTATGTATTGGCTTGCCGTCCCCAAGACGCACCCGAACGTGGACAAGGAGGCGTTCCGCGCGCGCGGCGTGATCGGGCTGAAGCAGGCGCAGCGGCCCTTCCCGCTGCACAGCGACGTCGGCGTGCTCAAGTGGCGCCTCGCCACCAGCGACGACAAGCTGGCGCCCATCTCAGGTACCTTATTTGTCTCTTATGCTCGTTTTCACCAACGACACCTAAGTCATCACCTAGTCAGGGGACCCCTATCCTAAGTGGCCCCTTATATCTCTCCCTAACCTAATTTCATTTTCACCATCCTAGGTAACACCTTAATAGGGGTCCCCTAACTAAGTGACGGTTTGTTTCAGGTATAGTGATTTCTAAAACCGGTTTTGTATCGATAATTTTTTTTTTAAGAGAAATAACTTCAAAAATCGTCAATAAAAAATTAAAACAACATTTTAAAAACATAGAAAAACTAGACAAATATATTGTTAATACTAAATTGACGTCTTATTTCTTATTTTTAAATGTTAACTAGGCTGTATGGCATTATCTTTGCCATCCAGAAAAATAAGAACTTACGGGGACAGTTTATAATTAAGTATCTAATTTTTTCCGAACTTTCGGTGCGATGATTGAAATTTGTTAGCATTCATTGACTGAAACTGGAATGATTAGTTATCTGATTAATTTATTCATGAACTGTACATATTTTCAAAGTATTGTGTTATTCGATTTCTTTGAAACCCGTATAATACAGAACTGACCAGAACCCGCGAGCGCGCATGTTAATTAATCGCTTCTCGTGTGTTTCCTACATGCAGAAATGCCGTTGGGTATATAAAAAACACAAAATAGGATTATATTTTAAGTGTAAACGGATAGCGAAATCAATAATAAATTGACACAGTGCGCGGCGTTCTGTTATGATTGAACGCGACTTCTGGTTTGTTTTGTATTCTGAGGGTCATTAATAGACTGATGATGAATAAGTATTAGGCATTCGTCCGGCTGCGATGAGGTCTTCCTTTATACAGAACGGAACGAAAGTATGAAAAGCACGCTTTCTTTCGACATTCTACGAGTAGGTATATCTTATGACAAATCTTTAGTACCTATCATACTTTGATATAAATCATCTGATTTTCAGTCTGATCTAAATAAGTTTGATGTGAATATTAAATCCAATTATTCAACAGCTTCCAAGCTCTACAAAATCATTTAAATAGCCTTCCATTTTATATAAATCTTATCAATCAAGTTAATAATTGCATAACAAATGCACAATAACCTATAAAAATTAAAACGCATCTGCGACTGCGCGAACTGTCACTTAGCGCTAGGGGGTCAATATTCGAGCCCCTAAACTTAGGGGGCCCCCTTAGCAGTTAGGTGTTACTTAAGCGTTGGTGAAACGGAAATTGATCTTAGGTGTCACCTAAAAGAGCTAAGGGATCCCTTAAATTTTAGGAGTCGTTGGTGAAAACGGGCATTAGAATATCTAATGCTACAATTCCTGGCCCCTATCCCACAAAAATTACAAGTGCTACAATTTAACGTATTTCTAAAGTTTTTCATACTAACATGTGATAAATCTGTCAAATTGTAGGACTTGTAACTTTTGTGGGTTAGGGAGCTGGCCGCTGACTGGCATAGAGTGTTGCTGTTGGTGCCGCGAACCAGGATACCGAGGATATATTTAATAGTACTGAGTACAGAATGAATAATGCGACATGCTACAGAAATATAGTATTAGTTGCAATTGGCTTTTCAGCATTAAATAGTTCGCAGCAAAGATAATATTTTAACTTTTTTTGTTTTGAATTTATGCAATTGTTTGTATGAGAGACAAGTGAATATTTATATAAAATAAAATTCGACTCGTCAGCGAAACCCTGGCTGAGTGCTACCAATGACAGAGATGGCGAGAAGAATAGCTTAGCTTAATTATCGAACGAGCACTGTCTTCCAGTGAACTGCTGGCCGTCGGAGAGCGCGGGCGGCTGCGACGTCAACATCGAGTACGAGCTGGAGCAGGACCATCTCGTGCTGGCCGACGTCAACATACACATCCCGCTGCCGTGAGTATTAAATTACAGATCATTTAGCGAGAGTTGGAATGGCATTTGTAGTGGTTGTACAGTTCGCATGAAAAGGAAAATCGGCCGTCAAACTATACGCATAACGTAAATAATATTTAGAATTTGACACTGACATTATTTTGGAGTTTTCTTCCTCAATATAATTATTACCTCTTAAGCCTATAAGCCTCTTTTTATACTGATAGTACGGGAAAAGGGAAATTTCAAATATAAAATGCCTATAAACACACAGTACCACTACATATGCAATTCCACGGTCTCGGTAATTTATCTATACATGCACACACGTTACTCATTTACCCCGAAATGAGGGAGAAACTCACGATCCATTATTTCCCCCCTCCATTCTTGCACTGCCAACTGCCACCCTGTAATGAGGGTTATAGGTTTTGTTCTCACCAGTTGCCATCATTGCCGAGCGAGGTCCTGAAGTATGGCTGTCAAAGTTTGTAATTATGGGCGTGAAAATGAAGTTTACATTTAAATCCTATTTGATATCGTAGAACTGTACCGTGAAGATATCGAGCATACCAGTGTTGGGGGTCCCGTTTTGTTCGGAAAAAAAGGAGGACATAAGTTTCCGAAAGATAAAATTGTCTCAAAGCAGCAACATTCATTGACCAAAGGGGGGAGGGGGGGGATCGGGCCTCCGGTACTCTCACTGATCGAACGAAACGCAACAAGGGCGCTGTTGCTTCACGCCGATTTTCTGCAAGACTGTAGCAAAGTTAAAGTTTTTGAATTGTTACTAACTCAATGGTCCATGTTGGTCGGAAATAAAAGCCATTATCATTATTAAAGACGTGGATCCGCGCAAAGTTGCGAAAATATGTATACTTACATCAACCTTATTGTTGCAGTAATAAGGTCTGTATAGATATTTTTGGGACTTTGTGGTGTATACATATTAGTGACCTTGACTGTCCTACGTGTATATCGTTGTCCCTTAGCGCCGGTAACAGTTCCGTAGTGGTGCACCAGTGGGAGGGCAGCTACACGCAGAAGGGCCGCAGCCTGGTGTGGAGCATCCCCGTCGTCGACAAGCAGCAGCGCTCCGGCAGCCTCGAGTTCACGTGAGTGACACACACGCCCAGATGGGTACATGTAGCTTTAGCAACTGCGCCTGCGAGACAGATTCACGATCCAGCCAAGATTCTTCAAATAGTTTATTACGAACTTCGCCTGATTTTCCAGAGTGGAGGGGGTTCTCGTGAATTAACAGAAAGTCGTCCAGATAAACGACGACTCTTATCCCTTCTTGCCTCAAAGTATGAGCGATCCAGTTGGTGACTTTGGCGAACGCAGCAGGTGCGCTCGCCAGACCGAACGGTAGGCAGGTCATTTGGTATATTTCCCCTTGATAACTTAGGGATAGAAAGCGCTGATGACTGGCCGCTATGGGAACGTGAAAGTAGGCCTGAGATATGTCTAGTTTCATCATGAAATCGCCGTTGTTTAGGAATTGCGGGATCTTGAAGTGATTCACCAAATGAAATTTTGGTGTGTAGACATGCTTGTTTAGACCTTTTAAATTGAAGATAGGCCGTAGAGAGCCATCTGATTTTTTCCTTAGAAACATTTCTGACAGAAATCCGCTTCGATGGTGGCTCTTTTGGATGGCACCTGAATCCAGGAGTTTCAGGATTTGCGCTGACATATCTTTGGAGACTCGCGTTCTGAAACGATGGATGTTCTGCAAAGAAAAATATCTGTTTGGTGGCCTTGACTGAAATGGGATTCTGTATCCCTGAATAAAATTTTGGATTAGACTTGGTGCTTCCCTCCAGGCTTTCGCATGTTTCGCTAGACACCCTGCTCTGAAACGGTCACTTTCGATTTGGTTTTGGTTGTTGCTGCTTGCGGTATCCTTGATGGGGCACCTGCTTAGGAGCCGCACGGGGTGGTCTATTTGAGTTTTTTCGGTGAGGATCGAAGGTTCTTTTTCCCGCATGTGTACTCGGGTTCCTGCCTTTCCCACTCCTCGCAGTTTTGTGAGGCGCATTCCTTCCGAACGCTGCCGACGGAAAAAACTTCAACACATCCGTATTTGAGCATTCTTTTATCGCCTGCGATAGAGCACTGTCGGAGAATAGGTGTGTTTCCGACGGTGGGATGTTGCGTAGAATCTCGCTCAGAACTTTATTCTTCGTTCTAAAGATGTTTCTCCTGGCCTCGATGACTTCCGCCTGCCGGCCGCAGACGTACTGCAGTAGGTCATCCGATTTTTTCTTGAATTTGGAATCGGCTTTAAAGAAGTCATTCTTGATAGCGCCTTTGGTTATTTGAGGCAAATGATCGAAAGTTTCTTTAAAAATTCGTCGTTGCTGGAACAACCCATGTGAAATTGCCCCTAGCGTTAGGTCAAATTTTTCAAGGAGGCTGGAGGTTTTCCAATTCGGTGACACTCTGGCCAGAAGGGTATTAACTTTTAAATCACAAAATGCAGGTGTTGCCTGGAACTGTTTCTGGGTGTCACCATACTTTATATTGCGCCATCCTGATTGACCGAATCTTTGACACCGGATTCCTTCTTCTACGTAGGCGGGATCTGCTTGAGACATTTTGGGCTCCGTCTCAAAGGTCTGTGGGCTGAAATCTAATTCCAGATCCTCCTCGGAGCGTAGGGCTGCCAGTTCTCTTTGAGCTTCAGAAATTGTTTCCCTTAATTCAGCCTCCCTAGAGCTACCCAGACCCTCATGCGTAGACTCTTCAGTTCCATCTTCGACGGTGCTGTCGGGCAATGAATCGAAGGATTCATTTAAGTCGATGTGGCTCGGGAGTGGAGGGAGTGAAGTGTAGCCGTTGTCAATAGCTTTTCTATTTTATCGTTTTGTTCGTTCTGGTTAGATAGGAGTTTGTTAAAAAGTTCCATTTGTTGGGTTAGGACCGAGACAAGCAGTTGGTCGGTCCCTCCCAGTCCCCCGGTTGACCTTTTTTTTTGGGGGGGGGGGAATTTTCAGTCTCCCCCCTTAGACTCTCCGACCTCTTTCTTTTATTTACTTCAGGCGAAGGGCTGGCAGGCGAACTTCCGGTGTTCGAGTCACGCAGATCTACCGACGCGCTCCGCCGAGTCGTTAGCTTGCTCCTCATGGAACTCACAGCGTCCATAAACTTTAAATAGCCTCTGCCAGATCCGTGAATAATTTCTATGATCGCGCATACAAAAGGGCTCTACCCAGCGGCCACTCGAGAAGCCTAGATTTGATTGCCCTGTATTTCCTTACCGGTAGGGAAGTAGAGGCCGGGAGAAAGGCTTGGGCCAAATCCACTGTGGGTACCGCAAATCGGATTTTGTTTTCCACCTTGGGGGAAATGTTCTCTCCAAAAAGGTCCCGATAGGAAAAGTCAAAAACCTCCCAGGACCTCCAGTCGCTGGGAAAGTTTTTCTCCACCGAACTGACGATTGCTTCAAACGCACTTCTATCTTCTGGTGGGCACGATGTCCAATTTGCCAAATCGCCAAACGTTCTCTTTTCTGCCATGGCCTAAAAGGCAAGTTACTGCTACTTTAGAAACCATTAGAGTAAATACATGAGCCGATAGGACGACAAGACGACTCACTGAGACATCAAAAATAAATAAGCGATAGGTGCCGCTTAAACAATGTTGGGTTGTCTAACGGGTGCTTAACAAATTTTATGCCCGTTTTCACCAACGACTCCTAAAATTTAAGGGATCCCTTAGCTCTTTTAGGGGACACCTAAGATCAATTTCCGTTTCACCAACGCTTAAGTAACACCTAACTGCTTAGGGAGTCCCGTAAGTTTAGTTCGCGGTAAGTGATAGTTCGCGCAGTCGCAGATGCGTTTTAATTTTTATAGGTTATCGTGCATTTGTTATGCAATAATTAACTTGATTGATAATATTTATATAAAATGGAAGGCTATTTAAATGATTTTGTAGAGTTTGGAAGCTGTTGAATAAATAGATTTAATATTCACATCAAAGTTATGTAGATCAAATTGAAGATCAGATGATTTATCAAAGTATGATAGGTACTAAAGATTTTTCATAAGATATACCTACTAGTAGAATGTCGAAAGAAAACGTGCTTTTCATACTTGAAAAAATTTTACATTAGAGGTATTTGGAATATAAGAATAACCCAAAACAGAAGAAGAATAGTTCTGTATAAAGGAAGGCCTCATCGCAGTTGGACGAATGCCTAATACTAATTATCCATCATCAGTCTATTCTTGACCCTCAGAATACAAAACAAACCAGAAGCCGTTAGATAACGCCGCGCACTGTGTCAATTTATTATTGATTTCGCTATCCGTTTACACTTAAAATAATAATCCTATTCTGTTTTTTTATAAACCCAACGGCATTTCTGCATGTAGGAACCACATGAGAAGCGATTAATTAACATGCGCGCTCGCGGGTTCTGGTCTGTTCTGTATTCAAAGAAATCGAATAACACAATACTTTGCAAATATGTACAGTTCATGAATAAATTATCAGATAACTAATCATTCCAGTTTCAGTCAATGAATGCTCGCTAATAAACTTCAATCATCGCACCGAAAGTACGAAAAAAAATTTATAGTTATAAACTGTTCTGATTTTTCTGGATGGCAAAGATAATGCCATACAGCCTAGTCAACATTTAAAAATAAGAAATAAGACGACAATTTAGTATTAATTATATATCTGTATAGTTTTTCTATGTTTTTATAATGTTGATTTAATTTTTTACAGACGATTTTTGAAGTTATTTCTCTTAAAAAAAAATATCGATACAAAACCGGTTTTAGAAATCACTATAGCTAAAACAAACCGTCACTTAGTCAATTTTATCATCACCTAAGATGGTGAAAACGAAATTAGGTTAGGGAGAGATATAAGGGGCCACTGAGGATAGGGGTCCCCTGACTAGGTGATGACTTAGGTGTCGTTGGTGAAAACGGGCATGAGATCTTTAAAACAACCCGTAAATAGGAGCGTCATTCCATCGAGCCGACGTCGTCCCAATCGAGCCGATGCGTCGCCCCATCGGGCCGGTGCGTACTCCCAATCGAGCCGATGCGTCGCCCCATCGGGCCGGTGCGTACTCCCAATCGAGCCGATGCGTCGCCCCATCGGGCCGGTGCGTACTCCCAATCGAGCCGATGCGTCGCCCCATCGGGCCGGTGCGTACTCCCAATCGAGCCGATGCGTCGCCCCATCGGGCCGGTGCGTACTCCCAATCGAGCCGATGCGTCGCCCCATCGGGCCGGTGCGTACTCCCAATCGAGCCGATGCGTCGCCCCATCGGGCCGGTGCGTACTCCCAATCGAGCCGATGCGTCGCCCCATCGGGCCGGTGCGTACTCCCAATCGAGCCGATGCGTCGCCCCATCGGGCCGGTGCGTACTCCCAATCGAGCCGATGCGTCGCCCCATCGGGCCGGTGCGTACTCCCAATCGAGCCGACGCGTGCTCCCAATCGAGCCGACGCGTGCTCCCAATCGAGCTGACGCATGCTCCCAATCGAGCCGACACGCGCCATGAGACGAGCTGGGCTGCTCGATATTCGTAGGTGCCTGGGCACGTACGGCGTCGCTGGTCCAAGGGAGCCGAGCGGAAATATGGGACGACGTCCCTCGAGCGGTTGCCTCGGTCGAACTGTCGCTCCGACCGAACCCAATGTCGTCTCAGTTGAGGCGACACGCGCCATGAGAGTCGAGCTGGGCGGCTCGAATAAGATTAAGAATATAAGTAGGTGCCTGGGCACGTACGGCGTCGCTGGTCCAACGGAGCCGAGCGGAATTTTTATTTTATTCTTAATCACAACGTAAAACAACTTACGATGAAAATTGAGGTTAACACTGGGCGATGTCTGCATCATTCGGAATTAAAAAGCGTACTGACAGGTGCGTCGCTCCTGCGCTGCTCCCCGCCGGCTGCCTCTTGGTAGAAAGGGATAGCAACAGAGTTTGACATTTACTTTACACACACATATGCACGAAGATGGGTGTGTGAGTGAATAATTCGGAAGGCGTAATCTCAAGTGGTTCAAGCGAAGGCTCGAACACCTAAATATTTATACCTATAGAACAGTACCGTGAGTGACTGACTGACTGACAGACAATGCACAGCCTAAACCATTGGACCTAAATACTTGAAATTTGGAAAACATATAAGTACCTTGAGTATCCTAGAGGTGCATTAAGAACGAGATAGGGAACTAGCCCACTTTGAAATATTTCATTTGGGCAAAGCCGCGGGGCATAAGCTAGTTTAGTATATTTGATGACCGGATAGCCTAGTGGTTACAGACTCTGACTATGAAAGTTGAGGTCCTAGGTTTGACCCTTGGTCGTGGCAGATGTTTGTATGATAAATACGAATGTTTGTTCTCGGGTCTTGGACGTTTGATATGTATACAACTGTATTTGTCTATATGACAAGTTTGTTTGCTGTCTAGTACCTTTAGTGCCTTTAGTACCTTTTTTGTTTAGTGGCTTTGCCTAGTTTGGAACTAGCTCAATAGGGATGTTGCCTCTTGGTCAAATCAGCAACTTTTTTCGAAATGTCAAAACGATTTTATCGGACCCATTAGTATGAAGTTTGTATTGGATTACAGATCTATGACGTCATCATTTTGAGTGATCAAACTGCCTCCTTTTATTAGTTTATGGATTAAAAATAGTTTTAATTGCAGTGACAAGTGAGGCATCGGTTTTTTATGGGTATTTTCGGAAGCTTGATAAGTGAAACTGTAAAATGATTTTATTTTCAACCTACTTCAAAAAAGGAGGAGGTTCTCTCTCAATTCGTCGGGGGCTTTTTTTATTTTTTTTTATGTATGTTCCCCGATTACTCGAAGACGGCTTTACCGATTTCAAAAATTCTTTTTTTGTTTGAAAGGGTATACTTTCTAGTTGGTCCCATTGTCACCAAGTCAGGATCTGATGATGGGATTCCAGGGAAATCGAGGACCTTTAAATTTTATAGGGATGTATCATGTGTTTCATATATTTTCGAAAGTTATTCCAGTACTTGCGTCTAGTGTCTGGTAGTCATCATCTCGGGTTGATGAGGTGATGATGGAAGGTACAACTCCTTAACGGCTAGGAGTTGGAGGATAATATTTTAAATATTAACGTAACTAAAAATTGTGAAATAAAAAATCTTTTAACAAAAAGTAAAACCGCCTTCAAGTCGGTGTTTCATTCCAAGAATATTCCGCTAGCACCGCACCGACTTCATATTTCTGCTAGGCCATAAAACTCATGGCTTTTTGGGGATTATTTAATGTATTTTTTCTGAGGTTTTTTGACATCAGCCAATGACTTACTGTGCGCAGGGTGACGCCGGCGATCCCTAACGACTTCTTCCCGCTGTCGGTGGGCTGGGCGTCGAGCACCAGCCTGGCGCTGCTGGCGGCGGCGCGCGTGGCGCCGGCGGCCGGCGGCGCGCCCGTCGAGTACTCGCAGGAGGTCAGCTTCGTGCCCGACAAGTACGAGGTCGTGTAGGCGGCTCCCCTGCCACCTCTCCAACGCCAAGGACGCTTAACCCTTTCTACGCCAGCATCGCATATAAAAGTTTCAATCCACCCGCCAAGTTGGCATAACGTCAACCCGGACTTAAACCTTAAGCATACGTCCGTAGGTCGCATTTGCCCTGTGCAGCCGGACGCCTATAAGCGTTGGTGGCGTCGGAGGCCCGTCGGCTCATGACGCTTTTTAGCGTCCTTGGCGTTGAAAAGGTTAAAAACGTCATGAGCCGACGGGCCTCCCGACGCCACCAACGCTTGGAAGCTTATGCCATTATTCATAAACGTCACGCAAGCCTCCATTAGTTAAAATATGTTTTGTCTTCTTACTAACGGAAATGTTAATGTGACAAAAAAGGATAAACGAACTTTAACGGCATTTTAGTTAAAATAGTTTTATGAATAATAGGGTATGGTTTAAGTCCGCTTTGACATTATGCCTACTTGGCGTGGGGATGACAATTTTTGTATGCGTCGTTGGCGTTGAAAGGATTAATGGAGCGCCAATGACACCCTCAAGTTGCTGCCAAAGTGTATCGTTCCTGTCGACCAATTTGGACGACTGTGAAACCAGAAATACTTAAAGCTTGAGGACTTTTCACACACTACTATAGTGCCCCGCCGCTATGAAGTCAATTCTGACACATTGCACAGCTATGAAGTCTCTGATTATTGACAATGTTAACCATAGGTGAAAAATGCTAGACTTGCGCGTTGCGTGTGGCAAACAAGCAAATGTAGTATTTTTCTCCTATGCTTAACATTGTCAATAATCAGAGACTTCATAGCGGCGGGGCACTATAGACAGCTACACAATGTAGTGATTGCAAAAAAGGTAACGAACGAATGAATAAATTGCCAGATACGAATATTAATTTACCGAATACTTTTGTCTACTCTATTTTTAATAAAAAATGCTAACAAAGTACTGTCCTTGTACTGTTTTGTGGTGTTCAATAAAGAATATTTGTATTGTAAACTATTCAGTTTGGAATATTTTCCAACAAGCGGTAAATAATAAATAAATAAAATACTTTTTTATTCAACGACGGTATAACCTTTTCCGATTGTTGCTATCGGTAGGAAAATGCAATCTCAAACGTCAAATTTCAAGCTCATGGTTGACTTTAAGCGTCAGTGGCGTTCAAAATAAGAGCTATTTTATTAGGTCATTTTAGATTATCTTTTGATTATAAAATAAATAAAGCCTGACCAGAAATATATGACTATTGTCAAGAGGGCGGTATTGTTCTTATTTATATGGCAATAGTTTAGTATAGTCGGAACAATGCGAATTGGTCACTCGTTTTAACTTACTTTCATTCGCCATAGTCAAAATCAGAATCCAAATATTCGGTGTCCATAGGGCAATTAGCTTCAAATTCAGATGCAGAAAGTGACTTATTGGAATCACTTTCAGAGTCAGACGTGCCACTGGTGTCAGAGCCAACTTCAATCACGAACTTATCCACGTGGATATCAATTACATGATCTGATTTCCTATAGTAGTTTTCTATTTTGATTACATGGTCGCAACAGCTCTTCCAAGTATTACCAGTTATTCCCTGAAAATATAAACCGTTACTTCCAACAAATGGGTATTTGGCATATGTGTGTTATTTATATTATTTATTCAAAATTCAAAATTCAAAAAATTCAAAATTTTATTCAGCACTACCAGCGCTTTCGGAAAGACCATGATTGCCAAGAAGAATGCGCCGCAAGAAACTTGGCACAGTCATTTTTTCTAAAAACAAGTTACATTAGCTCTTACAATACGCAACCACAGACAAACTACACAAAGAAACCTCACTCTGTCATTAAAAGATTAAGAGAGAAAAAAAATACCGCATTTTAGAAACAAGTGTAAAAAGTAATTATTAAAACAGCAAAACCAGAACACTTTACTTTACTGGCACGTTTTAATTGAGCAGGAGATGTATAGGGTCTCCAGGTCAAATATCTGTGAAAATTTAAATTACAAAGGGATGTATAGGGTCCCAGAATTAATACTATAATATAATACTTAATCTAAATGGCTTAGAGATGTAGTCTCTAGGGTCAATTTAAACTAAATTTAAAATCAGCAGAGGTGTAAAACGCCTCCACGGTCAAATAATAAGTATAATAATACATATATGTTGATTTGACGTAAATAGATACCTCAAAACTATTTGTTATGTATTATGTGCAACATTTGTCGACGCCACTTTATCTTTTACTATACCCCATATCATTTCAGTAGGGTTAAAATCGCAATGATATGGCGGTAGACGGAGTACTGTGTGGCCATGATCTTTCAATATTTCATCGATTTCATATTTCGGCAAGGGTTTATTTTTTCTTACGATAGCCATCAAAGTTCCCTTGGTTGTCGTGGTTGGATAAACAATATCGTTGTCATGAAGCCACTTTTGTATCAACGCCTTTTTCCAAGAATCATTTGGTGCTTTGTTGGCTTGGTAAGAATGGTATCTTGCGTTGTCCATAACCACACAGGAATTTTCATTCAGGTTGGGAAGAAGCATTTCGGTGATCCACTTTTTAAAATTATCTTTATTCATGGAGTCACGAAAGTCACTTTTTTCTTCTTTATCGTTGTATAAAAGCAAAGCATTTGGTACAAAACCAGTAGCTCCACCTGCGTGTACCATAATGTACCTTTTTCCTGTAGCTACAGATTTAGATACAAATGGTTCTTCGGGACTTTGCCAACTTTTGCTATGATTTAACGACGTATGAATGTATGACTCATCTAAATATACTATTAGTATGTTATTTTGTTCGAACATTGTCAATTTCGTCTAGATACTTTTCTCGCCAAGCAATTATATCGAATCGTTCCATTAAAATTTGTCTCTGATTTCGACACTTTTTGAATTTATAGCCTAGTTTTTTCAAAATAAGACGTAAGGACTCTCTGCCTCCAGGGAAAGTTATGTCCTCTTACAATACTGCCAAATTATTTTTTTAGTGTCGGTACTTCTTTTTTTACCGTATAAAACTCGTGTATTTTCCTACGTATCACACAGAGGTTAAAATCGTCTAATTGTGTCTTCTTTTTTATTTTCGGTTTGTTTTTCTTTGGCGACCTAAAACCTGAGGAGGAACGACCTTCTGTCGTAATTCACGTAATTGATGACTCCGATATACCTAGAAAGTTTATTAATAACTATAATTACTGCTTATTTTTTACTACGGGTCAAAACCAGAACCGATTTATGATAACCAGACTACTTACAATGACATCTTGACTTGTCTACAACGTTTACCTGTTAGCTCTGATGTTAATTTGGAAAGGTTTTGTAGCGAAATAGTTTCATTCCTTAAGCGTTTTTTTTTTTTTCAGTAGTTTATTATAAACATTATTTACAATGATCCGTTGTTGACCACGAATTGTTTTGGGTATTTTTTATTATTGTTCAAAGAAACCGCCACAGTGACACTGACAATCATTAAAATTATTGCCAGTGTAAGAATTTAGTTCCAATGAAATTTCCCAACATGGCGAGTAGTCATATGTTTCTGGTCAGGCTTTAAATCTTTATTTCAACCCTTTGACAGCCAAATGTAAGAAAAGTAACACTTGAGTAACTTTAGAATTGGCGATTATGGGGTTAATAAAGGCTAGATATTTAAAAATAAAAACTATGTATTCCTGGTTCTTTTAATATTAAGTCAAGTTATTATTTAAACACGTCAACAAGTTCCAAACATTCACATATTTTAGGCGAAACTGTTTTCCCACGAAACTTACTTTTAACTAGAATTTATAAATGTAAAACATACCGATACGATTCTGTATTATAAAATATAATAACAATAAAATTTGGAAATAAATGTGTGTTTTATTGTTCGTGTTGCACGCGATGTGTTGGTTATCTTTGTGCTGCGCCTGCGCGCTGGTGCTCGCGCTGTGCTCCGCGAACGAGTTCTTGTTACATTTGAGGAGGATGTTCGCGCGACAGGCGAGTTCCGGCCGCTCCAACTTGATTAATACCAGTTGGTTACTTTTTTTACTTTTAACTTAAATGCATAGTGTAGGATGCAGCCTACACAACCAAAAAAATGATAATTTAAAATATATATATGTATTTGCTTTAGCGAAAAATAAATCAGGCATTTAAGGGGTTCCTTAAGGTAGATCAATTAAAGTTTTTCTGATATATCTATCTGTGGCATCATAGCTCCTAAACGAATGGGCCGATTTGGGCGCGGCTTTTATAATCGAAAGCTAGTGTAACTGAAATGGTTTTTAGCTAAGTTTCATCAAAATCGGTTCAGCCGTTTGGGAGTTATGATGCTACAGACAGCTGCACAGATACACCCATACACAGGTCAAACTTATAATAATATACTCATGCCCGTTTTCACCAACGACACCTAAGTCATCACCTAGTCAGGGGACCCCTATCCTAAGTGGCCCCTTATATCTCTCCCTAACCTAATTTAATTTTCACCATCCTAATGCCCGTTTTCACCAACGACACCTAAGTCATAACCTAGTCAGGGGACCCCTATCCTCAGTGGCCCCTTATATCTCTTCCTAACCTAATTTCGTTTTCACCATCTTAGGTAACGCCTTAATAGGGGTTACTTAACTAAGTGACGGTTTGTTTTAGCTATAGAGATTTCTAAAACTGGTTTTGTATTGATAATTTTTTTTAAGAGAAATAACTTCAAAAATCGTCTGTAAAAAATTAAACCAACATTATAAAAACATAGAAAAACTATACAGATATATAATTAATACTAAATTGACGTCTTATTTCTTATTTTTGAATGTTGACTAGGCTGTATGGCATTATCTTTGCCATCCAGAAAAATCAGAACAGTTTATAACTATCAAATTTTTTTCGAACTTTCGGTGCGATGATTGTAGTTTATTAGCGAGCATTCATTGACTGAAACTGGAATGATTAGTTATCTGATAATTTATTCATGAACTGTACATATTTTCAAAGTATTGTGTTATTCGATTTCTTTGAAACCCGTATAATAAAGAACAGACCAGAACCCGCGAGCGCGCGTGTTAATTAATCGCTTCTCGTGTGATTCCTACATGCAGAAATGCCGTTGGGTTTATAAAAAACAGAACAGGATTATATTTTAAGTGAAAACGGATAGCGAAATCAATAATTAATTGACACAGTGCGCGGCGTCTTGTTATAATTGAACGCGGCTTCTGGTTTGTTTTGTATTCGGAGGGTGATTAATAGACTGATGATGAATATTAAGCATTCGTCCACCTGCGATGAGGTCTTCCTTTATACAGAACTATTCTTCTTCTGTTCTGAGTTATCCTTATATTCCAAATACCTATAATGTAATATTTTTTTAAGTATGAAAAGCACGCTTTCTTTCGACATTCTACGAGTAAGTATATCATATGAAAAATCTTTAGTATTTAGTAGTACTTTGTTAAATCATCTGATCTTCAGTCTGATCTAAACAAGTTTGATGTGAATATTAAATCTAATTATTCAACAGCTTCCAAACTCTACAAAATCATTTAAATAGCCTTCCATTTTATATAAATCTTATCAGTTTTAGTTAATTATTGCATAACAAATGCACGATAACCTATAAAAATTTAAACGCATCTGCGACTGCGCGAACTGTCACTTAGCGCTAGGGGGTCAATATTCGAGCCCCTAAACTTAGGGGGCCCCCTAAGCAGTTAGGTGTTACTTAAGCGTTGGTGAAACGGAAATTGGTCTTAGGTGTCACCTAAAAGAGCTAAGGGATCCCTTAAATATTAGGAGTCGTTGGTGAAAACGGGCATCAGAGGCGCAATTAATCGCCTAGCCTGCCCTATTTTTACCATTTATTGTAAACTATTCTTTATTTAAATAACAGTGATTAATTTTGCCTCTGAGTATATAACACCCCTCTTTTTGGGCCCGGGCTTAGAAACCTTTTATATGTTTGCGCTTTGGTTTTGGTACTGTCATGCTGTGTAAAATTTTAGTTAATAAATAATATGGGCAGCGGTGTTTACTTACTATCAGGTGACCCACTTGCTCGTTTGCCTTCCTTGTCGTATAAAAAAAAAAAGCTGAAGCGCTCGCCCGCCCCCAGCGTTCCCCGCCCTCAATAACCACCACATCAGGGGCGCCGCGGTGACCGAGCGGCAGCGCCCCTGGCTGGCTCGCGTCGTCCACTCGCTCACCGGGGCCTTGCCGCATGTCTGCACCGCCTCTTGCATCGACGAGAGGATCTTTGTGACAGCAGCACGCTGTATATACCAGTAAGTTTTGAATGAAACTTGAAAAAAATGCTAATGAAGATTGTTGTTATTTCGGTTTATGACAATTTTGAAAAGCAAATAATTCACAAACAATGTACTATGTACGTATTACAGACAGAGTTCCAAAAATATGTATACAGACCTTATTACTGCGAGGGTAAGGTTGATGTATACATATTTTCGCAACTTTGCGCGGATCCATGTTTTTGACTTTGACTGTACCTACTATCAACGCATCATGATCGATATTTGACGACCGAATAGACTAGTGTTTCGAGTCCCTGACTATGAAGCTTGAAGTCTCGGGTTCGATCCCCGGTCAGGGCAGATGTTTGTATGATGAATACGAATGTTTGTTCTCGGGTCTTGGATGTTTAATATGTATATCCGTTCTCTAGTACCCATAGTACAGGCTTAGTTTAGTTTGGGACTAGGTCAATTGGTGTCATGGTCACTACCACATAAGTAACATTGCCAAGAAAAGGACTAAACCCAAGGACCAGTTCAGATTACCATTCAGTTCAGATGGTCTGCATCCCAACTGCCGCCTGCCAATAGTCCTTACCAGTCGGCAGTACTGCACGTATAGAACTGCGACCTACTTAAATGTATTGGCAGCGTTCCGTTCGAAATCCAGATCGTCCGTCCTAACTCTTAAACTTTTCAGCTTAAAAGTGGAATTCACAACAGTCCACTATCAAGGCCAGGTCCTGTTCGTTCGAGCCTTCGTCGTACCCTCAAAGCCTACCAAGCAAATGTTCGACGACATCGGTTTCATAGTCATCGCGGATCAATCCAAACTTCCCCAATGGTCGACGATCAAGACTTTTGACGGCGTCAACAGAACTGATGACGAGTTCATGTGGCTACAAGACTTGGGATGGGATAAGGATCCACAAGAGCACTATGTGGTTGGATACGCAGCGGATGACAATGTAAACAGATCATTATTATAATACTTATTGTTTACCTACTAAGTACCTACAAACTATACTATATCAGTAGATGCCACAACTCTTGGCATCAAAATACGACCGCTTAGATAGGCGTAGCTATAGCTTTCTTTAGGGGGTGGGGGGCCAAGCATAGGAATTTAAAAGGGGAAGGGAGGGGGGTTGACATTCATAATCTTTGACATACATTTTCGGCTAAGGGGAGTCCGGAGTACGAGGATGACTAGTAGGGATTCATTGAGGGCGCCACTTTCTATGTATGTGTAATTTTTGACGTAAGTAAATAGCTTATGTATAGCAAAAATTTTGTGTGAAAAATGTTGGTTTGTCTGTCATCCGTCCCCTTATATTTATAGTCGTTTTCTGAAAATACGAATACTTGAGTACAGGTGCTGATAAAGATATCTTACAATAAAATGCGACCGCTTAACTTGGCCAATTTTACTCGACTGCCGCCAGAAATAAGGGTTGCGCTTACTACTACCCACCACTCGACTTATACATCTTACCAATAAAGCGCCTAGCAGTAGCAGTTCTTTACATCATTCAGTATTTTTTCCAGATAACAAAATACCAAGCGCCAGACACTGACTACTCACTAAGAGAAATAAAAATAGTTATAGACTTGGCACTATGCAATGAATTAACATCTATGGACAGTGATGAGAATTCAACCGATTTCTGGGTGCCCTGCTACCACTCTTGCAAGATCTCGTCCAAGCCAGAAAACGAAGAATGCAAATCCTACCACGGTGTGGAAGGGGGCGCCGTGTTCGATAAGAAAAATAAAACGTTGATTGGTATTGCCACTTGGGGCGGGTATGAAGAAGATGGCGTCACGGTCTTGCCAGTTGGATTTTCTGTTCTCAATTCGGATAATTTCTACGAGGATCAAGACTGTGCGTTGAAAATTAGAGATAGTGCAAAGCTGCCAACTAGCGGGGGTTTTCAGAGTTTGTGTGACAGATAAATACAGATGTATTAAACACGCTATAGAGTGGGAATGGAAAGAGGGCGCCACTTTCTTCGTAACTCTCAGTTTTGTATCAAATCAACCATGGGAGAATATCAGTCTTGAAAATATGCCCTGAATAACACAGCAAAGTATAGTATGTAAAATCTTAGGTATTCAATTAATACACATGACTTGAGATTTAGGAGAATCCACTAAATCCATTTTTATTATCTAGTAAAAATAATAAAAATAAAATCCAACTCAATCCTATAATAAATAAATTTATGATTGTGAATTATTTACATCAAAATTAAACTTAAATTCTGAATCAGTGAATGTAAATTTGAACTTTTTGGAACTATTTTCTACTCCTTTTTTACCATCAGTGTTGCTATGTTCAGTTTCCTTTGTATTATTAGCACTAGTATCCTGCTGATTTGTGGTGTTGCCAGCATCAAGCTGATCTGGTGCTAGATTGAAGCCAAACCTAAAAGAGCTGTCTCCTGTTGTTAAGAATGCAGATTTTCTTAGATATGTGGCTTTAGGCTGTACAGGTGTTTCTGCAATCTTGATTTTACTTGTCACTGAAAAGAGTAAAGACTCTGTTTACATCCAGGCATATTATGAATAGGTAAAAATATTAGGTAAAATTTAAAATCATAATTATCGAAAAATAAAACGATTTCACAACAAAACTGTATTCAGTATCCACTTTTAAAATTAAAAACATGAAAGTGAAACAGAAAATTATAAATTTAAAATATAACCAGCTTCATTTGCTTACCTATCTTAAAACAAAGATGACATTTCAATTAGAAATTAAAATAAAATAAAAGCATATTCTGATAAATTTTAGTAACAACTTTGTTCCCGAATTGAGGGTACTCACTGGCCACATTTACCCTGATTTTCTCTTCTAAACTAAGTGTTTCCTAAATATATAGACTTAGGTTAAATGACCTAGCATCCAGACCATAAAATCTTATAAAAAAAAATACATGATCACCATAATGTGACCATAGACTATCCCCACCCCCACACAAACAAAATAATGGCTAGCTGTTAATGAGTTTCTTTCTTCTTGAAATATATAAGCAAGCAGCAAAGATTCCTTTAAAGAAATCAGTATGCTTACTTCCATCTGAATACCCATGAGGACATAGAAAACTAAATAAAAACTAACTTTTAACCAATTTCTTCTCTTCTGCTGCCATTTTCGCCCTGTAGTCTCCAAAATGTGTCCTCATTAGTTGCCGCTTGCGTATAATCGGCTGGCTGTTGTTTTTTAAGACTGCTAAGACCTTCCATGCTTCATTTACTGAAAAAAAAAGTGTCGCCTTACACAAATTTCTTTACACTGCAGCTGCATGCAGTAAAGATCCATAAATTTTGACAACATAGAACAATAATTATAGACTTTCGATTATGATACTCATTCTTACATTGTTTTTCGTTCCCTTTATTTTCTCCCAATGTTTTCTCTAACTGCTGGATACACCAACAGAGTTCCAGTTGGAACTGCCGAAGGGATTCTTCGGGGTCGACACCGTCTGAACCCACTTTATCGATATTGACCGACTTCTGTATGGAATGAGGTTTCTTTTTGGCATGTAACTTTGTAGGTTTCGGCATTATAATTATATTAAATACGAATTTTACAAATGCACAGCGTCAACACAGTCTATCTTTAACCTCACGTCACGTTTGTTTTCGACTTTTCGTAGTTTTTTTTGTAAACTTCATCCCTTCAGATACAGGCAAAGGAAACAAAGGCCATGCAGCCATGTCTGTTGTTTATTTACTGAAACCACAGAGAAGTCTCGTGGAAGTTGAGCTGACCCTTAGCACTTGCATATTTGTTAGAAAGTGACGAATGCTTTATGTCATGGTTAAAATTTACCGCATAGATTTACCTTGCTCATACCGTGCTAGCGGCTCTGCGGCCCAACTACGAAATTCAAAATTCGTATTAAATAATATTAGGGTGAGAGGAACGGCACGACACTAAGTTCGAATTTTACACTTCGTAGTAGGGGGGCTGGGCCGTGTTTTATAAAGCTACAATTTTTTTTTTAATTTTGACGTATCCGTTTTTTCTTCATAGTGATTGACCGTTAATTTCCGAGAGTATTAATACTTGTACTTGGAACAGCATGTTAGCTAGAAAAACGCTCGTTTGAAGGAGCATCTATTGTATAGTAGCGCCATCAATGTATGACATAACGTGACTAAACGTGGTACTAAAGAACTAAAACCTAACCTCATAGTTTTTGACTGTCTTAACTGTCTAGAATTTTCACGAGAATATAGTATGCCGCTTGGAAAATTTGGAAAAATAACACTCTCGTGGTAATTACTTCAATAATAAATTTTCTTAGTGTTTATATAAAAACGTATTTTGCGGTGAGCCCCGACGATTTACTAATTTATTTTATGCAAATCTTTTAAACTTTAAAAAACAATTTGTCTGCACCTTGTGAAGAATCCACGCAAGTTATATCGCTGCACGCAAGGCATATGAACATTTTAAGCCAGAAAGACTGTCCATCTTTAAATTTTGACCAGAGAAATAATTTACGTTGTTTTGAATTTTTTTATGCAAAACCAGAACACATGCAATTTTTCTTTAGGTACTTATAGGAATTAGCCTAATTAACTTATAGAAGTTAACAGCTCTCTAAATTAAAATGGAAATATCCTGTTAACCTCAAAAATATGGTTCAGGAGTAAGGTTCAGAGCATTATTACTGAATATGTTTACACATTCCAATTGGATAATGCTGAGCTCAATAGAAACTAAATGCTTGCACATAAAGTTTTCGTGAGACCTGATTATCATACGATACAGATCATGTATTTAAACTTGTAATAAACCACTTAACCTCTCCTGCAGACCCATATCATGGAGTCAAAAAAAATTTTTTTTTTCATGCATAAAAAGAATTCCAACTGCTTTACGGATTTCTATGTTATTCCGACCTCAAAAAAAAATGTATATGACAGAATTAAATACTTAATTTAAAAAAAATTCTCCACTAAACAACCACACCCCATTGGGTTAATACAACCTCTGTACCTTTCAATAAACATAGCACTGTAATTAACGAAATGACCACCGGTGAAGGTCCTTTCAACCAAATCAAGTCGCTGTGATGTTTCAGGGTTGCAATAACAGTAACAAGTTTGTCCCTGTTTGTGGTCTCCCGGAACACTATCAATGCTCGCCGTCTGGAGAACATGAGAGCGCGAGAACGCATGCGCAGAGCCAACGAAGGAGAGTACCCTGACATCTACAGGAAACTTTGAATTTGTGAGTATGACTAACCAAGTGCATTGCTTGAACTGTATTAAATCCAGTGAAACAGTACTCTTTCGCCTGATGATAACCTCTTGCCACACCAGAAGTACCTATCAGCCTATCACACTTACATTGCCAACTCTACAAGAACATTTTAATAGGTACCTCTTTTGAACACTGCCAGCTGTATTTTCTGGGATACGGAAACATTTACAATTTGATTTTAAGGCGGTTCTCAAGTTCAGTCTTAATTCTGATTAATGTTATGAAAAAGATCTTAAAACCCTAAAGTTTCACCCATTGGTGTGCACAGGGTTCCTTTCAAAAGAGAGGTCATGTGCTGTACATTCTCAAGTGAGCGCAGTATGATTTGTGCACTAGATTCTTTATTGAATTGTTTGCAGGTGTATACAGTCTGCAGCAACAGTAGCTAAGCAACCGAAGCGGTCACAATGATCTAAGCACGGTTCTACTGTTATAGACATAAGAGCTTGTGCAGATCATTGTGACTGCTTTGGTTACTTAGCTACTTCTGCCGCTGACTGTACCATTCAATTTCTAATTGAATTCTGTGTGGAATTGGATACCAATAATCTCAGCCTTGCAAGCCCACCCTTACTAGGCGTTTTCGTTTCTTTCGTTGTTCGTGCCACACTTTCTCGTGTTAGTTTCCCTGCATCTGCATAAAATAAATGTTAGACTTGACTTTAAATTAAACAGTATAGCAATTTTGCCTCTCTCCTTTCAGAACTTACATTTACAAGAGAGTGAAAGCAATAAAATGGCGATGCCCCAGCTGGACCCCGCGAAGCTGCAGCTGGTGCAGGAGCTGGAAATAGAGATGATGTCCGACATGTACAACCGCCTCGTGTCCGCCTGCCACCACAAGTGCATACCCGTCAAGTATCACGAGCCTGAACTGGGTCAGTGGAGTCGCATTACCCATTTTCAAACCAGTTTGGAGAACAAAATTATTTTCTTTATCAAAATAATCAATAAGCAACAGAATAATAAAATAGTTTTTTTTTTTCAAACCAGTTTCGAAACTTCACCTCTGCATTGTCTAAATTGACCAAAGGGAAAATTTCATTAACAAAACTCCACTTCCTCACTTTCTTGGTCTGGTAGGTATCTATCTCTCAAAATTATGTACATATAGCCAATTTTTTTTTTAATGGCTTTCACCCTGGCTCTATAGCCGATTATCTAAGGCACCACTACCACCGCGGGAAACTAGTAGTCCTTATTTTTAACCCTTAGCTCATAACGACTTCTATACTAACATATTCCACAGGGAAAGGCGAGTCGGTGTGCCTAGACCGCTGCGTGGCGAAGTACCTGGACGTGCACGAGCGCATCGGCAAGAAGCTGTCCAACATGTCCCAGGGAGAGACCGAGGACCTCACCAAGGTCAGCGGGCCCGACAAGAAGTAGGGCCCGGGCTTGCAATGACCCATACTGTTTCAAAGATGTTGACCTAACTAGAATTGTACAAATGCTTGTTTATTTAAGACAGACTTGAGGTATTTATGGTTGTCCCAGGATAATTATTTCAAGGTGTTGTTTGTTTTGTTTTATTGTTTTCATGTTTACGTAGAGCTCGAACCAGAGAAGTTGTTTCTGCGATTAATGCAATCAAGGAACATATGAAAATGCAATTTGTTCAAATTCTTATATTAGTGGATTTTTAGAGACTGGTGACGTAAGTGAATGTTTTAAAGCTAAAACTAAACACAAGAAAACAAATTTTTAATATGTCTCGTCTCAACAGACTCATTGCAAGTTTAGTTTTAATTAGTATCGTAAAATTTTGGTGCGCGTGGCATTGTTTTTGGCTATTAAACACAAATTGAGAAGTAATGCATTTCTATTTAGTTGTATGGTTTAGTGATTGTATGTTAGTAAAATGTTGTTGGAAAATAAAATATTAGGATTTATTTTTATTATTTATTTCATGACAAAATCCATACATAACTATATCTACAACTTTCTATGCTAATAACAAATTTATTGCACTCAATACTAGCTACTTGTGTTTTTCTTTCAAAGCCCGAATTTGGCCGAAGCCATATTCTGGCGTATAGCTCTTGACGAGCTGCCCTAACACAAAAATATTGGCGCAGAAAAACACAACACTCTTCAGCCAAATAAGTATAAACACTTCTCTACATTTGAATTCTAACAAATAAGCATAAAACAACCAGGCGCCTTGAGCGAAAACCCAGATCAGAGTCAAAAATAAGGCGTTCGCTGGTTTTACTTTAAAATTGTGCACCACTAATGGTAGTAAAGAAAGAAACCATACAAAGTACTGTGACGTCATCACGCTGTTGAACGCGACTAAGACGACCGCTTGAAAAAACAACGCGAACGGCAAAGTGTTGGGGTCACAACCGAATGTCAAACTAGCGACAAACAGAATCACGCATTCAAATATTTGCGACATCGCCTTTACGATATCAAACGCTAGCTGATCCATCGTCAAGTAAGAATAGTAGAAGAGCACAGAGAAATTGTGTCTCGTATCTTTTCTGAATAAATGGTAGATGTAAGTCTCGAATAAAAATTCATATCCGTATAGCAAATACATTCCGTAGGTAAGTAAATACAAAGTTACAATACAACTTGCCGCTAGAACGAATTGTTTCGAGTTGGGTAGGAGTGCTATGATGCCATCTTTCAAGTTCGTTTTTCTGTTGATCTTATATTCGCCCAAAGATAAATACATGGGGAAGCTAAATGCCAAAGGGTATAGCCGGAGATGAATGGAAATTCCCAGTAAAATGCCAGATAGGACGTACTTGAATGATGATTTGACTACATCCGTTTGTAAAAACAGTACTGACAGTATTATGAAGCAGCAAGGAACGGAATCGGCATTGCCTCTCGTAGAGATTCCTATGCTTAGAGGATTGTAAAGCCAAAATAAAGAGCAGTAAGTAGAAATCTTTGCTACATTCTCTTTTTTAGATCCAAGTTGGTACTGCACCAAAGATTTGACAGCGATAGTTACAAAAATATCAAAGATTGAAAAGAGTATTTTGCCGAAGTTCCTTCCGAGGATAATATTCGGTACCAAAAGGTAAGCTATCAATGGACTGTATCTGTATGTGTGGCGTTTGTATGGGGAATTTCCATTAACAACGTGCCTCGCCGCGTCCGTGAAAACTTTATAGTCAACATCTGTGTATGGGACGTCGTAAAGATTGTCGTGTATATCGCCATACACGATCAGAGCAAGTCGTATAACCGTTCCTATAAAAAGATGGTATTTTAAAGGCAAGTCTATAAACTCTTTAACCTTCATGTTAGATTCTTGTTTTCATGTCCTTGGCAGCGGATTGTAAGCAAGCCTTGAATTCCTGGAACTCCTTAGCACAACTGTCTTTTTTCACTTGGTCCTCTAAGAGTAAAACACACCGAGCGTACAACGTGCTTTGCTTGGCGCACTTCGCGAAAATGAGTGGATATTTTGCGAATCTCTCTCTTGCCTTGGAAACTGATTCCATAATAGATATCGAATAAGAATATTGAAATTATTTTAAGCCTCTGGGTTCGAGACTTCGGCTTGTCTCTTGGCGAAAGTTGTCGGCGGTTCGGAGAAGTCAAAAGGCGCGCGAGGTCGCAAGAAGATATCGTAAATCGGTTTTGAGAAGAAAATGCCGAGTCCCAGCACAGTGAACGTCAGCTGAAAAGTCTTTGGGTACTTGTAAACCCAACTCCTTTTTCCTAGAGGTTGGCTGCGGTGACGCTTGTCCATTATTTACTGAAAAAGAAAAAATGGTTTATTATCACCTCTATATTCATTACCTTCTTCGGAGGCTACACAACCGACGCAAATGGGTAGGTATGATCTATCTGTTTCCAATTATTATTATAAATACTAAAACGGATACAGGTAAAGAGGTGACCTCTATCGGAACGGCGGAGTCAACAATGTGGCCCACGTTTTAGGGTTTGACAGCGGGATACAACCCCGCACCTCCACCAATTGTGACAATATATAGGGGACAAAAGGTACGGTACTCACGACTCGGCGTACAATACCAGTCCATAACACTGGAGTCTGGACTCTCGGGACACGGCGGCGCGTGCTGGCTGAGGGTATATCTGCAGCCGTTCACAGCACAGTATCGTCCTATCGGTTAGCATTTCTTTTCGAAAAGTAAGAAGCGGTGCGCGCGCGTTGTCTTGTGAGTTGCTGGAGTGCACTATGGCACCCCCGAAAGGTCGGACTCGGAGGTCATATGATTTCGCAAGGAAGAGGGTAATTGGGAACTCCAGGTCGTACCCGGAGCACACGAGCGACTGCAGCTTGTGCTTGACGCAGCCCTGACGCCGCGTCACTGTTACCTCACTGCTGCCGCGCTGTGGTCCGTTACCTTGGACTTGTCGGGCCGGTCGGTGACGGGCGCGAACTGTCTCGGCTCCAGGTCGTACCCGGAGCACACGAGCGACTGCAGCTTGTGCTTGACGCAGCCCTGACGCCGCGTCACTGTTACCTCACTGCTGCCGCGCTGTGGTCCGTTACCTTGGACTTGTCGGGCCGGTCGGTGACGGGCGCGAACTGTCTCGGCTCCAGGTCATACCCGGAGCACACGAGCGACTGCAGCTTGTGCTTGACGCAGCCCTGACGCCGCGTCACTGTTACCTCACTGCTGCCGCGCTGTGGTCCGTTACCTTGGACTTGTCGGGCCGGTCGGTGACGGGCGCGAACTGTCTCGGCTCCAGGTCGTACCCGGAGCACACGAGCGACCGCAGCTTGTGCTTGACGCAGCCCTGACGCCGCGTCACTGTTACCTCACTGCTGCCGCGCTGTGGTCCGTTACCTTGGACTTGTCGGGCCGGTCGGTGACGGGCGCGAACTGTCTCGGCTCCAGGTCGTACCCGGAGCACACGAGCGACTGCGGCTTGTACTTGATGCAACACAAACGCATCGACTCGAACACGCGCTCGCAGCGCACTTCCTGGAAGTTATTCTCTGGAAGAGACATGGGGAAGATTTTGAACACTGTACTACAAACAGGAGTAGGAATATATCTCAAGTACCTACCCAGCATACATGGCGAAGAAACGAGTAAAGATAAAGTTGTATGGTGTTTGTGTACCTACAGCTTTTTGAGCTCTTGCATTGATGCTGCTAACGTTAAGGACAAAGTTAGTATACGTTTTTTCTAGCTGTAGGTACCTTACTTATTTACAAGCATGATAGTATACTTCGAATCGTTCCCCGCAGTTATATTAAAATTCAGGCAATTTCTAGATGGCGCCAAGGTCGTAGCCAGCGGGTCAAATAATAACAAAACAGCGGTTCTAATGTGTCACTCAAGCAAGGTAGATGGCGCTGAATGTAAATAAGAACGATTCAAAGTATGGGCTTTGTCAATCCGATTACTTTCCATGATCCTTGCTTATTTACGATTTGTTTCCAACGGTATACGTATACTAAGTCCAAAGGTATACGCCTGCACGATCAGTGTGCCGCCATTCCGTTAGACACAGTTTTAAAAAATTAAAAAGTTTTGCAATATGTTTTTGCAGTGCCGTCGCCTTCTATCGCACTTTTTTCGAGTGGGAGTAAAAACCGTACAGATCTGCTAATAACGATAATTAACATAGCTTAAATGTTTATGTTTATGTTTGTAATGTTTGTCTCAAGATTTCGCAGACCAATATAAGTTGACCCCACACTGCGTACATTTTGCTTAAGAGCAGGGCTCTGCTAACACTGGACTTTTTAAAACAATGGGGAAAAGCGTTAAAATCTTTCTACGGAACCCTCGTGCGCGAGTCCGACTCGCACTTAGCCGGTTTTTTCCTTTTGAGGTATGGAACCCTAAAAACTACAAATTTTGTGGGCGGGTCGTTGAAATATCTGTAATACCTACCTACTGTACACGCTAATAACAGGCTGGTGATAAACGCGATAAAGACCCGATAAAATATTATGGCCAGATCTGGGAACGTGTGCGAAGCCATTGTGAGATTCAGCTTTAGTGAACAGCCTCAACAGCAGTTCCAAATATTCAGATATCCTCCAGCAATATTAGCTTTTTGGCTGTCTGCCGATGCCCAGTAAAGCCACCCCACATCAGCACAAGGGGTGCCGAAGAGCGAAGATAACAAGCTGCTTCTTTGCCGAAATCGGTGTGCATCAATTACCATGGGCAACGACTAGTAACGCTATGACAGCGGTTAAACCAAACACGAAAGATGCCGATGGTATGGTGATGGCAGTATAGAAGAAGTGCCTGGGCATTTTCAGAAAACTGTGTACCCTTTACTTTTTTTGAATAACCAATGATATTACATATATAAAAAAAACCGGCCAAGTGCGAGTCGGACTCGCGCACGAGGGTACCGTAGAAAGATTTTAACGCTTTTCCCCAGTGTTTTAAGAAGTTCAGTGTTAGCAGAGCCCTGCTCCTAAGCAAAATGTACGCAGTGTGGGGTCAACTTATACCTATTGGTCTGTGAAATCTACAGACAGACATAAAGTTTTAAGATTTTGAGACTTTTCCGAGTGGTTGTGCTATAAGAGCTACCTTCATACCAAAATTTCAAGTTTCTAGGACATCTGGAAGTACCCTTTAGGTTTTTTAAAATCGGCAATTTGTATGGAAATGGATTTTTTTATGACTGTATCTTTTGATTGCGTTGACTTAGAAGGTTGATTTTTTCACGGCTTTAAGGGACCGCAGGCTTGAGTATTTGATATTAATTTCAGCACGCTACCTCCACGCGTTCCAGAGAAAAAGGGTCTTGACAGACAGACAGACGGACAACAAAGTGATCCTATAAGGGTTCCGTTTTTTCTTTTTGAGGTACGGAACCCTAAAAAGAGGTAGATACGTCATCAGCACGCCGAATATGAAGCGCGATATGGCCACAATCACTCTCAAATATATTTTCATTAAATTAAATTAATTTTCAAACTTGCGCGCAAATGTCAAAATGTTCGGAACATGTTCTTCGATTGTCTTGTGAGCATATTTACTTATAATATCATTGGAATAACCTGAAAAATTTTGGATTATTTCTGCTCAGAATCACGAGGACTATCTATTTAAATAATAAATAAAGTGTCCCGCATTTTTTGTCACTTTTGGGACGCGTTTTTACATACATTCCACATAGGGTAGTTTCGCCAGTTCGCGAGCGATTAGTGGAGTTGTCAAATTCAGAACGAAAATAGTTAATATGAATAAATGATTGAAAAAAATAATGCTTATAGGGAATATAGTCTACTTTCATTTAATGCCATTTATTTTCCAGTAAGACCTATAAATAATTAATCAAAAAACAATAAAGCTAAAAATGCCAGTTTTACCAGTTTTCGACCGAAATTTCCAGTTTTCGACTTTATATTCGCCAGTTCTCGACTATGAGATTTGACGAAAAACACACGAAGAATTGTAATACTATAAATTCGTTATGTAATAAACCCATTATTTGTCAAAATATAAAATGTATACAACATTATGACAACAAAATAAAGCACGTAACCAGGTCAATCTTTTATTTATTAATATTTCTAATTATAAAAATTGAAATCTCATTTTTTACTAACGCTACTTTTATCAGCTAAGGAGATTTTGACACAAAATACATTGTATGATGGATTTGATGTGATTCTTGTAAAACACAAAATAGGCATTAAACTGTCTATGTTATTACATATCCCATTTTTCGACCAAGAAAGTTGACGCTTGTTGTCTTTAAGACATTTGAAATAATCCGGTCGAAAACTGGCTGACACAATTTTGGTGTTAATAAGATTCGAATTCAAAAATTAGGTTCAGTAATTTCTTTAATATGTCGAAAAAGATGCAACTTTATTGAACTCGGCGACGCCAGTTTTCGACCGCAGCGTATTCTACGAAAATGAGGTATCCAGTTACCGACTATTCATTTTTATACTTTTTCCAACAAAAAATAGAATAGCACTCATTTTTAATAAATAGTTAAACTCATTGTCTATAAATACAAATAACAAACAAATCAAAAAACATAAAATTACATTTAGAAACTTATCATAAACTGTGGGGCTCCTCACTATTTTTTCCACAATGAAGTACGCGTTGTGACGAGTTCTTTGCAAATCATTTTTGTTTCTATTTTTTTGTTCCGTACTCTGCTTACAAACATGCATTTTGTCTGTGTGTTCGTTCAACCGAACTATTTGGGGTTGTCACAGTATTTTTATTTAGTTTGTGACCTCGTTAGTATTCCTATTTTATACCGATTAGTAAAACAGGTCGATGAAAAAGTCGGAAACTGGCGACGGTCGGCGAACGGGCGAAACTACCCTACATTCTTTAAACACCGTCACAGAAGTGACAAACAAATTTTCCATTGAAAAATGTAGGACTCTTTTGGCAAAAAGGGTAAACAGTTTTCTGAAAATGCCCACCTACGATGTGGTCAGGAAGGAAAATATACTCCCGAGGCAAAATTAAACGCCCATCATTATTTCCTTGATTAATGTAAAAACTGTTATTTAACTAAAGAATACTTTTACAATAAATAGTAAAAATAGGGTGGACGATTAATTGTGCCTCTGAATATATTTGAGGTGGTTGCGGCGATGGAAATAAATTAAAACTTTGGTATATATATTACATTTTATTAACAATATGATATAATCGACATGCGCTCTTAAATCTCATTAGAAAATAAAAAGATAATCCTTTTATACAATAAGACACTAAAACCAAACAATAAGAGATATACATATAACAGAATATGTTTTACATAACATGGACTTTCCCCTAATTTACATTATAGTGAATAACTATTGCGAACCGCGGGCAACTTAGTAATAATCCAAGAATTTAACTAAACGAGTAAGCAAGTCAAAAAAATACGAAAGTCCTGAAAGCAAAGCAGAATACAATTAAAACGGACCCCTAAGTTAAAATAATATACAATTTAGCGGGGAGGGGATCGACGCCCGCGGCTCGCGAACTCTCTTTAAAACCTAAATACTAATAATATTATTTATTTATCTCCATAATTATACAATTTTAGTATACTTTTTACAGACGATTAGTCTTTTAGATTCACTTCTGTGCCGACGTTGAGGTCAAATAATCGTTCGGAGCTGCCGTCAACAGCTAAAATATGGCATCTGCATTGCAAACACAAAAAGTCGTTTTATTCTTTTACTGTACCTGTTCACAGAGTCGTTCAGCCGAAATGGAATTTTTTATGTAAAATTAGTGCCATATCCAAGCATTTTACATCCAACGTGATAGTTCGAGTTCCTAAGAAACTGTGCCTTCCTTCCATCTACGAGTACTCTTTCTAGGTGGTCAGATTGACATATTTTAGCAGACGGTAGTTTGAAGTTTCGTTGTGGAGCAGCGCAATCACAAACGGAAAGGGAACCAATAAATACACAAGTTAAATGA
Source organism: Clepsis dumicolana (assembly GCA_963691665.1). Taxonomy (NCBI): domain Eukaryota; kingdom Metazoa; phylum Arthropoda; class Insecta; order Lepidoptera; family Tortricidae; genus Clepsis; species Clepsis dumicolana. Next base: position 4,176,668 of record OY829529.1, read on the forward strand.
TTTTTGACTGTCAACTGGTGCGACGTACGCAGCTGATTGATATAAATTGCTAAGGCGGGAGTGCAGTCTCTTAACAATGCAATCGTGCGTTCCGATGTATAAAATATAATTGTGTAAAATACAAAAAGATACACCGGGCGTTTCCCGTAACTGGAGCAAAAAATTTAAACAGAGTGTAGCCACACGTATTACCAAGTGGTCCTAATGTAATGTCCTAAGTTCGGAGAACCAGAAACTTAAGAGTCAATGGCGTATCAAGTTCAGGAAACCATTATCAGTAATTAAAAATGGCAAGAATAAATTACGATTCACGAGAATTGTGTAATGTCTTTGATTAACGGTAAAACCGGGAACGCACACCGAGCCCACATTTTGTATCGCGAATACCCTGATCGACAGCATTCAGAGCCTCTAGTGTAACCGACGGTCAAAAAAATACGTCTCAAACGCGTTTGCGTTAGTGTCAAATAGTATGAGAATTGTTTGATGTCTATATGTGCCACTAGTTGCGCTGCCAATTTGCCCATAGCAATTCAGATGTGAACGAAAACGCGAACACGATTGAAGCGTTTTTTTGGTCGTTGGTTACACTAGACGTTCAGCTAGCAGCCGTGTTATCGTCAACGTAATGCAACGCGCGGGACAAAGAAGCGACCGGGCGGTGCAGTATGTACAGTGTACAGTCGTAGCCAAGCAACCGAAGTTGTCACAATGATCTGCACAAGCTCATATGTCCATAACAATAGAGTCGTGCTTAGATCATTGTGACCGCTTCGGTTGCTTAGCTACTTCTGATGCTGACTGTACACGGTCGGGGAGCAGCACCTAATGTTAATGTCAGATTAGCACTTGAAGAGAACCCCCGTCATTTTCGGCAACGACAAACGTTAACTTTGTTGATTTGTTTTTTATTTGTTACAGGCACATGTTTATTTGGTACATGATACGAATGCGATATTCGTAGTCAAATCAAATCGTAGCAGGTTGCTAACGGTTCAATGTGTGTCGACTGCGCATGATTTGGAAGTTGAATGTTTGCTTTATATTGTTGGCAAGAATGCATTTATTAGAAAACATAGTTTATTTAAATATTTGATTTAATTAATTGAAACCATTGCGACACGAATACTGACCGACTAAAATGCCTATATTTTAATTATATACGCCAGTTACAGGAAACACCCTGTATCTGTGAGATATATTTGCGTCAGTTGCAGACACACCTATGTTTGGGTACCTACCTAAAAATCGCAGAATGACTCAGGCCCACTTACTACGTGAGAGATAGCAACTTTAAATAAAATAAAAACTAACAAACAAAATGCTATTCTACCTGACGCTACGTGATAACTCGATAAAGTAATACTTGAATTAAAATTTCGAACTAATGAGATTTCATCTCATTCACACATCTTATAATATGGCATAATAATATGATCTTGATCCGTTCATGGTTCCAACTACGCGGATTTTGCAGCTGTCAAAATGCGATAAAAAGATACTGGTTGCCTGTGAATCATCATGGCTTACGATGACGATACACTAATTAGCTAATTACGTTGTCATTAGTTGCATAATATATTTTTTCAGTTGTAAAAAAACTTACAAACTTAAAAGTATAACAATGTTTACTACAGCAAATAGCTTTTTAGATAACAGTTTTCTGTAGAATGGAATGGCATAGGTATTGAACAAACAACCTTTTGATAATTCTTGATAGTGCAATCAGTGCCATTATTCATGTTATGCATTAACTACTTCATTCAACAAAATTATCCTACTCTACATTTTATTTCATTTTATAAATTCATTGTAGCAATTGTTCAATGTTATAATTACTTGATTTCGTTTGTAACTATACAGAAATATGAAATCCTTCATATCATTAAAATGTCATTCTAGTTAATAATTCCACTCCTGATATTACATTATTTCTAACTTTCTTATAACAGTCTTTTCCTTTTAATGAAGGCATTGACTTCTGATAGGTTATAAATAAACAAATATTGCAAATGAGCAGTTCCTACAACACTATGTGGACTGTAATATGAACCCCTCTGTTCATATTTCTAATAACCACAAGTTTCCCTGAAATTAGATAGATATCTTCACCATGTTATTGAATTTGCTTATAACATTTTGTTTTACCTAACATAAGCATTACTATGTGTGGAACAATTGTAAAAGCTACATCTCTCGCTTCAGAACTAATGTTTAGAGCAAGGCAATAAATACCAATGCAAAATTTACATTTGGCCAGTAGAGGCATACATTTCACTGGGTCAGCAGAGCAGATGTTTACCTATGGATAAGTTTGGTTTGTTATTAAATTCAAATACTAGCCTAATGTAAGTTGCTCACAGGTTTAAACACTGCCAACAGTAATGGAAATATTGCGACAACAGTCATTCAGATACTACTCTGGTTTTGAACCTTTACACAATTGTCTTCAGATATGAAAACATACAGTTCATGTCGTCGGCGACAGATATGTCGACGGCGCATGTGCATTTCGGCTATTGACTCGGCTCAGCTTCCGCACTCTCTGATCGGCTTACGGGCACGGGTTTTTCAGCAATCTGTGGCTTCTCCACTACATTAGGCTTCTCAGAAATTTGAGGTTTTTCAGCTACTACTGGCTTCTCAGTCACAACGGGCTTTTCAGCCAGAACAGGTTTTTCTGCCGGTTTCTCATTTGATTTATCAGCTTGGTTGTTTTCAATGTGTGCATTTGATAAATTTTTGGTTATTTCTTCTGTCTTGTCTTGGTCCATTTCAGTGGGTTTGTGGTTGTCTGCATCTACATGAAGAGGGCTTTGCTGATGGGAGTTCTCTTGGTGCAAGGGGGAGATGGCACTTCCGATGTTGTCTTCGTTCACTATGGTTTGTTGCCTTTGAGTTGGGGGTTCAGATGGATGTGACAGGGTCTGGGGATGGTGAGGGTTATGTAAAAGCAATCTAGACTTGTCACTCTTCCTCCATAGAGTGACTTCTTGCTGCTTGAAATAGCGACGGTCTTCCGTGTCCATCAGCACCAAATTCAAATAGTACCTCACTGAAAATTTGTTATTAATATCCCTCATTGTTGGAGTTAAATCATATCCAGCCAAAAACACTCGGATTGGTATGCTCTCTCCTCTGACAGGAGCTCCATCCATGATCTCATATTTGGCGACAGTTTCATTCTCTGTAAACGTGTTAGGCCCCGACCCAGTTGTTTCTCTCTTTATTATGGATATTTCCATATGTTTAATCTTTATACGGACTAGCAGAAAGTAGATTTTACCAACTATAACATCTTTCAAATGATATTTCGATTTGTTGTATTCAAACTCTATGTGTAGGCAGTCTTCTATGCCTACCTCCATTTTGATGGAGTTGAGGACGTCAGGGTAGCTACAGAGCGTGTGGACAGCGATGTCGACTTCCTTCACAATGTCCGTGAGGCGGCGGACGATCGTCGCGCGGAGGAAGTATCTCAGTCTTACGTTGGCTCCTGTGTACACCTCATAGGGCTTCTCCACGTTCGCGAACTCGAATGGATATGACGTGTGTTGCAGCAGATCGCCCGGCCGCGCAAGCTCCTTGACCAGAGATATGAATTCATGATGGTTACCTCTGTCGTAGAACAGTTCGATCTGTCCTATCAGTTCGACCTTGATTCCTTGATGTTCGAGCTTCGACCCCGGTTTCCGGAGCGTCACATTCACCCGTCCCGAGACCGTTTCACCATCGTAATACAGCAGTAATTTCTCCTTTTTGCCGTCATCCGTTTTCACCTCGGCTACCTTCCGCTTGTCAGCATCGTCAAAAACGATTTCGATATCGGCGGTTTGTCCGAATCCGAAAAAACTCATTTTCACACTGAACTGTTACGCGTGCTCGAGGAAACTTTTTACACTATTATCGACAAGAACAATCACGTTTTATTAGAGAGAAACATTGAAAAACGGCGATGAAACGCCCGCGAATCCGTAGAGGCGATTGAAGGTTGAAGCAAAGATGGCGACTGAATTCATGTCGGCTGTCGGCCGAGAGGTTGTTAAATGAAATTATTTGTAAAAACTCACCAACAAGACATCTCTGTATCTCACAAGCAAATTTCTTGCAGGGGTCGACCGGCATATATGATAATAATTCCTATTTACTTGGAAAAATATTAGGAAATCGGAAATTTTATCATGTGTACAATTGACCAATTTTTCAATGGCAACCTTCAGAAGTAAAAATATGCGTTCAAGAATAATTTCTAAAATTAAAGATTTAAAGAAATTATAACTACGTTTGCTTGATTTACATGCTGATAATTTTTTTACCCATTTGTCCTAGGTGTGAGTGTTTATCTTACATCCAAATTTTATATTAACAGATCAAGAGACAAATTACGTATTTTTATGAACGCTTTTGACTGTCAGTGCTGCCAACATTCATCCCTTTTGCTAATAAATGGCGGATCACGAAATTTTGTAACAAAAGCGAGCCGATATTTCTGTGAATAAATCGTTAGAAACTTAAATATTATAATGGAGATAACTCGCACTACACTCGGAATTGCAGTGGGTATAGCCGGCACACTGTTCCTGGGCTATTGTGTATACTTTGACCAGCAACGTCGCAAGGATCCTCTTTTCAAAAAAAAGCTTAGGGAACGTGAGTACTTTGTTTATTTTGCCTAGATATTGTAATTTGTACACTGTTATGGAATTTTTGATGCAATTATCGTTGATAGGGCTTAACTTCCATACATCGTTCTTTTCATTGTCGGTGGCGGAGTTATTTCAGAATAACCTACAAAGTGATTGATGGTTACGCACTTGTATTTATTTTCGCTTCAATAATCACGCAAATGCATGTTCACTCACATGCTAATAACAGAGATGCATTCGCGTGGTATAATTAGAGCAAACATTGTGTAACATCGCACCAATGACATTGTTGCTTTGATCGAAGTTCATTGGAAATAGATTAAAGATCGGCCTTCATCGTGACGATTTAGAGCTATAATTTAACCTAGTACTTCTCACTGCTGGATTCCAGGCTCAAAGAAAATTTTGCCAAGTCCCCACATGGGGCCAGTAATTATTTGATTTATAATTATTATAAACAATATTTTTACTATACTCCAGTGATGTTATGGGACTCCGTAACCGTAACTGAAACTATCCGATCTGATAACAAAGTATCTAACCATGACCAAATCTGATATAAAAGTTTCGAATATTTTCAGATAGGGGCGGAGGCAGAGTGTAAATAAGATGGAATATTTGTATAATTATGAAACTAGTGGTTAATCCGAAATAATTTCATATCCATAACAATATCTGAAACCGGTATAATACCTATTACACATGTATACCGTTCTAACTAGAAAATAAAATTTATGGGGAAAGAAAACTTATAGTATTTCGTAGTACTTGTAGTACTTTCGATTTTCTCTACTGTTATGGTATAAATATATAAACTTGTCATGTAAGGTTTGCAAACTGTAGTTGTGGAACTCCTTTAACCAAATACCTATCATAGACATTATTATCTTTTTTGTTTTGTGGTACCTACCTACCTGAATGAATGTTTATGAACTAAAAAAACAATTACTTTGCTCACCTGCGACCACTAAAAACTAACTAACTAACTAACTAAGTGGTCACGGGTGAGAAAATTAATTGTTTTTTTAGTTCATAAATATGGACCTCCGCAAAGTAACGCCTGATTCAATAAATTATTTGAATGAATGTTGTTTTACTTCACACTTGACTGTGCAAGAAATATTACACAAGGCAGTTAAAACACAAACATGCAATTATCAAAGAAAGTGAATTTAATGTTATGTGTAATTATTTACACCAATGAAAACTTAATAAGCATCTTCTTGAATTTTATTGTAAAAGAATTTGCTTGAAACAGATACTTATATAAAAATTATGTGCACTAGTAATAATTCTGACAACTTTTGTTTTAAAGAAGTACTTACTGTATTGAAACATTATCCTCCTTTGTTTTTCTCAGTCGGGTAAACAGCCATATCAAAGACTGGCTCTGGGCGAGGGAGAGAGTGATAAACATTATATATGACATGATTTCTGACATAGTCAAATCTTAGTGTACTTAATCTAGCACTCAATAAGTAAAGAAATTTCCAGTTTTATAGTGTTTTAATGAACATGATACAGTTTCAATGGGGCTGATACAAAAGGTTAAGTAGACCAGAAGTTCATCAGTATCATGCTAAAAATACTATATTGTATTTAATATACCAGTTTTTGTATTGATATAGCCTGCATTGATACAATAGGTACAGTCAAGGAATTTAATTTCCAACCCACCTAAGGTTTAATATCGTATAGGAAACTGTCACCATAAGAGCTAGATAGAACACGACGTTGCTTTGACATGTCGCGTTTGCGTTGACATTTTCGACCTTAATGCACAGCGAATGCTTAACAACATTTCAACAAAATGGGTAGAGAATTAAATTCCTTGACTGTTCAAGTTTAATAGTCAAATTAGCAATACATTGCGAGTCTTAAGTGATCTACTGAGCTACCAGGATTATTAAACTTGTTAATGGGACAACTCTGTTTTATTCCATGTAAATTTATTTTTGTTGCTTAATAAATTGGTTTATTTTTGTGCCGCAGGCAGACAGAATGCGAGAAAGAACGCGTCTTCAGGACACACGATGGGCGGCCCGCTGCCCGACATGAGCGACCACGAAGCCATGCAGAGGTTCTTCCTGCAACAGGTAGGTACCTCTAATTTCCATTAGTATTTGAACAAGCAAGGGAAGCGAGTCAGTTGTCAATGTTGGGCGAATTGCCGTTTACATGTATGTTCTAAACATGAATGATGATGATGATGATGATGATGTGTGGGGACGCCTGGATGGATCAGGCGGGCTGTCGATAGTCTTGTGCGTTCATTCAGCCCAATTCCCTGTGGTTTGGAGCCGATGGTTACTGTCCTAGTGGCCTCCCATGCAGCATCTCTCCTCGAGTCTCCTCGTTCTCCTGCTGAACATAAAGACATCTTTTAGGTTGACATCTTTGAGGGTCGCTTTTGATTCCTATGATACCTAGGTGTCTGTAAACATGAATGATTGTTGACAGATCCAACTTGGCGAGGAGCTGTTGGCTGCGGGAGACCTGGAGGCGGGCGTGGAGCACCTCGGTCAGGCTGTGACCGTCTGCGGACAGACGCAGCAGCTGCTCAGTGTGAGTACTATCGCCTTTATCCGAACACCCTTTTGGCCTCAACTACGTAAATCATCAATCAAATACGCTCTTTCTCCTAATACATAGTATAGTCAGCAGCAAACTGCAAAAGTAGCTAAGAAATGGACGCGTTCACAATGATCTAAGCACAGCTCTATTGCTATAACTAAGAGATCAGTTATTTTACTATGATAACAAAAAGTGAAAAAAGGGAGTTCTCATCACTAGCAAAATTATGATTTATATGTATGTCATTGTCGAATAACAACACAAACGAAAGAAAACTACAAACTTGATACCTAACTAAGTGATTGTTTTGTCATTTTAACATAAGTTGATGATTTGACCAACTAAGAAACTACTGTAATTTCCTTCATTCTGTTTTATCTATTATTGCTGTGCTTTTAAATGCATAGCTGATATTTTTGTCAAAAGCAGATGCAGAATAATATATTCATGAAATTATTTGCAATACAATAGTCTGTATTTGTATGGGAACCTTGTTATCAAAGTAACCTCTACCGAAATTGAATGAATGGTGTTGTTATCTTATTTGTTCAGCTGTCCCCACAGCCATAAAAGTAGCGACAATGCCACGTTATTGTTAAATTTATTACGCGCGCTGAATCTTGTTTCTAATCAAATTTTTGCTTTCATATTTTATAGTAAAGTTGTTTGTGTAAAAAACGCAAAGGCACAATAATTGTTTCATTTATTCCATTTGAATTGTGACTTTCTTCTAATGCTAGGAGAATAAAATGATACTGTACTGTATGCTGTATGGAAATGTCATAAGCTTACAAAATAACAACATTTTAATAGTTAACTTGTGTCGAAATCTAAACACTGGACCATTTGCCACTTGTCTCGATCTGCTGGGGTGTGCCACCAGTGCCAAGATATACATGTTAAGATGCTATTTGTCCTCAGGTACTCCAACAAACAATGCCAGCCCCGATCTTCCACCTGCTTCTCAAGAAGCTGCCAGAGGTGTCGGAGCGGCTTCGGGCCTCCATGAAAGCCAGCGGTAGCAGTGTCCTACAGGAGGAGGACGTTGAATAAGCCAGCACCGTCCCTGTGGAGTGGGGAGCACTTTGGGGTATTCATGTCTCAAACATAAGATTTGCAAATAAGTAGATAAATTTAGATTGTTGATGAAGAAATAGTTGACACATTAAAAGATCTGTTATATCATCACCATGTGCCCTTAGATTAACTGAGTGTCTGCTTTAAGCTTAGTATTTGAATCATAACATAACACACAATACAACTCGGACCTGCAATGCTTTACATAGAACTTTTTAACCATTTTAAAGAACAAGGCCATTAACTTCCAGTACTGTACTGGAAAAAGTAAGACTACTGAAAGAGACATATGGGGTAACCACATATGTATGCTTTAGTCTGAATATAGAGGTAATAATATCAGAAAATATGCACAGGCAATCTGTACTTGTAAATTTTTTTGTCTATTTACATTTGCGATATTTTTTCTCTATGTCAATCTTCCATCCAATCGAGTGTTTGTTTGCCTTTACCTTTCTTTACAGTGGAAGTTTTAAAAAGGAAACTTCGTTTCCTACTCGTTTTTGGGTACATTAAATTAGATGCTAATCTCAGAACTGTATTTTAATAGTTTTCTTTTTACGGTACAGTTTGCTGCAGAGTTTTCTCTGTAGCGGTAGCGGCGGTAACCATACCGGGGGGTACCTTTTCTCTGCGGCAGACCGTACCTAAGTAAGTTCATAGCTTGAACACTTGTTAATTGTACAAAATAGTTTCAAAATACTGAAATATGCCTTTTTGAAATGTACGACATTTCGATCGACTGAAATAAATAAGCTGTCAATATGTTTTCTGAGTTTAATTCATAGAACTACCCTCAAAAATGTCAGATAATGGACGCACATGACACTCTTGACTAGTCGCAATTTTTTAAATAATTTTGGGCCGACACACGATTTGATGGTCTGATTAAGCAATGTTACAAACCAAAGTAGCAATACATACTTATTAAGGACTAGCTTAAGATCTTCCCCGGTCGATTTTAATCCATTTTAATTTCCCATCAGCCCGCCAATTACCATCTCGTGTGTCGGCCCCTTTATAGCTAGTACTTTCGTGTGGGTAGTTTAGGCGGGTATGCTATTACTTCCCAAACGGGTGACATTTGAGGGCAGTTTGGTTAAAACTAACAAGATGCGATGACAAACTGTTTATTCTAGTCATTTCAAACCGTTGTAACGTTAAAACGTCTAGCCCCAAACTTTTAACTCGTGCGAAATGGAATCGCAGCAGGAAGACAATGTGCAGTTAGAACCTGAAATTCAGCAAGATTGCATTATTGAGACGGCACCAGAAACAAGGCAAGATGACATTCAGGATTCAGAGCCCGGAATGCAGCAAGACAGGGTTGAGACGCCGGCACAAGAAACGCAAGATTCCATTAAGACCACAGGACCGAGCATACTCGAAGTGCTAAACCTATCGTACTTGCGACTCATATTCGCCTATCTCACAATCACCGACGTCGTCCGTTCTGAGCGCGTCTCCCGCGCCTGGCGAGACTTGGTGCGACAGTACTTATCGTCCGTCGAAAATTACCACATAAAATATTCAACTAGCGTCTGCAAAGTTCCCGACAAATATCTCGCCTTCAGATCGGTAATACTTTACGCACGTAAGGGGGTGATCGTTAAAATGATCCAGAAATTGGGTCCATATTTTATGAGAGTCTACTCCAGTTGCATAGACGAGGAAGGGGCGAAAGCCCTCGTCGCTCACTGTCCAAAATTAGAATACTTGATATTAAACGGAACTTGTATAAGAAAATACGACGTAGAAACCCTTGACGAATTCTCAGAAGAGCAAAGCTCCCCAAAATGGGAACTGACCGGCATATTCCTAACGGAACTTAAAACGGATTTAAAGACTCTCGGTCTTAATTCCTTGAATACCTTGAGAGAAGAGTGCTTACATTTAGCTGTTCCCCGCTTGACAGGTCTGACGAGGTTGGATCTGAATTTTAATTCTGCAGAAACTCTGCGAAGCGTGAGCTCATTGCTCGGGCATATGCCTCTTTTAGAACACCTGTCTTTGATGGATTATAAACGATGTTCGCTGCCGGATGTGGATACACCGTGCTTTGGTCGTCTTTCTCATTTGCGGGAGCTTCGTCTTTGGAGGAACGAGTTCGTCACTGACAGCTGGGTAAATTCAGCTGCAGCCTGCGAAACACTACGAGTCTTTGACGTGGGCGCCTGCTTACGCATTACCGTGAAATCTGTGCTGGCGCTGTGTAAAAAGCGGCGCGACCTTACAGAACTCGTGGTGACCAACCTGTCACTAACTAACGCGAACCTGAAAGCCTGCCTACGTTACTGCAAAGAGCTGGAATACCTGGACGTGTCATGGTGTCCCAAACTAACGCGTAAAGTAGTCGCTAATATCGCGAGACCAAAAACGCGTCCGCTCATCGTCAGAGCGCGAAGCACTAATCTAGCAAAGACTAAAAAACCCTACGAAGGTGTCATTTTACGTACGGATATTGCTCCTGAACTCTACAATCCGTTTAAGATGAGTTTCGATGTTTCTGATCACGAGCAAAAATCGGTTTTGGATGATCGTCGCATGAGCGTCGAAGATGTTGCACCTGGAGAAAACGTCAGTGTGGAAGATGTGCCTGCGGAAAATGTAATTGTAATTGACAGGCGTGACATACATGCTGATGACGTTCGTGGGGACGCTGCTATGCATGCGGAAGGTGACAATCATGAGGAAGATGCCATGCATGCTGAAGATGACGAACATGCGGGCGCCATGCATGCTGATGATAATTTACGTGCAGAAGACGCCAGGCATGCTGATGATAATTTACGTGCAGAAGACGTCAGGCATGCTGATGATAGCGGACGTGCAGAAGACGCCAGGCATGCTGATGATAACTTACGTGAAGAAGACGCAAGGCACGCTGATGATAACTTACGTGCAGTAGACGCCAGGCATGCTGATGAAAACGTACGTGCAGAAGACGCCAGGCATGCTGATGAAAACGTACGTGCAGAAGAAGCCAGGCATGCTGATGATAACTTACGTGCAGAAGACGCAAGGCACGTTGATGATAACTTACGTGCAGAAGATGACATGCTCCAGCGAATCGAAAGACTTGCCGAAGATACTAGGCGTGCGGGAGGCGTGGGTATTGCCATGCCTGCTGAAGAGGGCATCCGTGCGGAGCATGCTGTGAATGCAGAAAATGCTATACCTCCTGCAGATATTTTGCATGCGGAAAATATCATTCAAGAGGAAGATATCGTGCGTGCCGAAGATGCTATGCCAGCTGAAGATGTCATACGCCCAGCAGATGTTGTACGCGAGGAAGGCATTCCAGAAGAAGATTTCTTACGTGCCCTAAATGCCATGATTAATGACATACGTCCGGGAGGTGGCATACGTAGGGAAAATGACATGCGCGAGGCAAATGACATACGTGAGGAACATGACATACGTCCGGAACGTGACGTACGTCCGGAAGGTGACGCAAGTCCGGAACGTGACATACTTCCTGTAGTTGTCGTTCCAGACGAAGATATTATACGTGCCCAGGGTGACTTATTTCTACCATTAGGACGTGAGGAAAATGTTGAGGAGGAACGCATTCCGCAGGAAAATCGCGCGCAAGCGGTACCTATCGTTCACGAGGCAGACGACATAGATGAACAAAATGATCAGGCACGAGAAATTTATGAAAATGGCTTACATCCGGAAAATAACATACTTGCGGAGGATGACATAATGGCGGACGATGAGATGGATGACGATGATGATGGATATCATCGCGTACGTGTGGAAGAGATAGACGCGGCTGATGGCAGATTTGCAGAAGACCGTTTATTGCCGGATAATAATCCAGGGGAATTCATCATACAAGAAGATGAAGCTAGGCCTAGACCTAGACCGAGACCGAGACCACGCCTGAACGGCGACCATGAGCGTGACATGCGTGTGCTCGAACGCATGTATGAGGAATATGGCGTGGAAATAGAAAATGGCGGGGCAGCAGGGAATGGCATGAACGCAGGCAATGGTGTGAACGCAGGACATGGCATGAACGCAGGGAATGTCATGAACGCAAGAAATGACTTGAACGCAGGGAATGTCATGAACGCAGGAAATGGCATGAACGCAGGCAATGGCGTGAACGCAGGCAACGGCGTGAACGCAGACATTGGCATGAACGCAAGGAATGGCTTTGCTAGATTTCAGGACATACATGCTGTAGCACCAGAACATAATGTATTTGCGAACGACATACTGTTTATGGATGATGACATACTCATGGAAGATGAGGACGACGAATGAGGTTTAGGCGAATTATCTCGTGAAATACCAACACCATTTCTATAAAGTATTCACTATCCATTTTTTGTCAACTGTGCCACAAATATATCTGCCCCAGTGCATCGTGGTCGAAATTGGAATACTTAAATGTCGCTAATGTCTATAAAGTACTTTACTACTACTACTAAATTCTACTAAATGCAACAGCGATGCCGTCGCCCGGTGAAATATGTTGGTGGCACTGTACTAATTCGATTGGTGATGTCACATATTGATATAATTTGTCTTAAATCTTGACGTAGCTGTCGTCAGTAGCACTGTTCCTAATCGCTCTGCAAAATCTCACTTTCCTTTTTTTATTGTAAATTGTAACTGACAAGAAACAAATTGTTTTGCTGGGTTTATTTTGTTCTGTGAACCATTAAAAAAAACAAGCATTCAAATTTAATATTGGTATAGAAAGTGTTGCCATAATGTCGAAAGTAAATCTAAAAAATATCAAATAAAATGCATTTAAAAGCACAGTAATTAGAAAAAAATGTAGTTGCCTATTGTGCACATAGTAGAATGATGCAATATTGTTAAATAAATTATGTATATACTTATGTTTTTTTTTATTTCCACTAATTGAGACATGATTGTGCCCCGAGTGCAGCTGACCCTTAGAACTAACATTTTGAATGACTGATTATTTTCTCAATCCTTGTTCCCCACTTCTATGTACTAAGTCAGGTGAACAGAGTTCTATGATGTGTTGAATCCCTTGCTACATAGAACCATGTCGCTGTTCACCCGGCTCACTCATGTGACACAGTCCTACCATGTTACTAGCCCCATCGTGGATAGAACTCTCGTCTCTTTGCATGCTATTAATTTTACTATAGAGGAGTCTAAACTCGCAAAACGGTAGAGTATTTTTTAAATACGTTGCATTGTGTATTTTTTTCTTTATAGTAATGATTAAAATAATTAAGTTGAATATTAGTGTGTAGTCTTAATTTTAGTGGTAACTGATACAATACACTTCTTATTGTTTTTTAATTGATATCCAAATCATGCTAATATTTTCTTGAGTACCTATATCATGTCGCCTTTGATTATGACCTGTAAGGTTTAATTATCAAAATTTTACAGTGTTTTTGTAAAGCAGGGCTTATATTGTAAGTGATATGCTGTCTTGTCTGTTAAAATCGTTCAAGTAGAAATTGGCTGTGATAAAGCTTGAATACAAATGTGAGATCCGCCATCTTGGGAACTTCGCCGCGCAGGTAAATACGTTAGGTAGGTACCTATTTGTTAATTATTTTAGGTTTTGTTTTGTACACAACTGGTTAAGGATGCTTGTGAGTTTTGATTGAGAGTTTATTGTGAAATAAAAGTATTGTAAAATATGTGAGTTTTATTTTGGCAGTTACTACTATGACAGACAACATACTCGACGTGCTCTTATGTCAAATTTTCCCCATCAAGCGTCTCAGTACATTTTGTCATGGGAAGCCTGAATATCGTTAGCTTTACTATAACTCCATTTTGATGTCGACGGCAGTACTCCGTGTCGCAGGTTCCATTCTTGACCACTCTCTACCCTCGTTATAAATTTAAATTTTCAACCCCCGACTCAAAAAGACGTTGCTTCGGTTGGTTGGTGTTGTAAGTTTGGCATCGTAGTTCCTAAACGACTGCACCGATTTGGACGCGTTTTTTTATCGAGATGGTTCTCAGGGAAGTTACATCAGTATCGGAAAGCCTATTTTTAAGATATTGGACTTTGAAATTAAATAGGGACTACAAGAAGTATTGATTGATAAGTTGAAGACAATAAATAAAACTATGAAGCCCATATCAGTCACCAATATATTCAACAAATAACTTAAATATAACAATATATGTCACCATGATAAGTAAGTACTCTGTAAGTAGTAAACTAAACTTAATTGTTCATAAAAAAGATAACGGTATACAGGCTGCAAGGTATTGGATAAACAAGCTTGATTTTAAATAAAACAGGATTCTAGACGGTATAAACTGTTTTTTTATTTTCACAAAGGGCGTAAAAACTCCAAAATTCGTTGCACTAAAATAAAATAACTTGGCTTGCGCATCCACAAGAGCTGTGCAAGGTGACCCAGAGCTGGGCGAGCCAAAGTCCATCGATACCGACAGGTACCGTTCGACGCATCATGAGCAGCCTCGTTCCCATAAATTACCCAGCATCCTTTATAGTAATATATACATATATAAATATACAACCACAGCACCTTTATAATAATCTATCTTTTATTTTTTTACATTTAGCTATACAATAACAATTAACCCTAGAAGTCAGTTTTTGGTCAGGGGTCACTCAGTTTTTTGCTCTGTTAAAATTTGATATTTGGTTAGATTTGCTCAGAAGCTCGTTTAAATAAGAATAAATATCTACTATTTATATTACTGACGACTTAAAGAGACCGCGTTAACTCCCGAGTATAATGATAATAGTAAACACATAGTAAAAAAATATCCAATAGTTTTAACAGGCCCACTTTGTCTACTAGGGTTCTACAGTAAGCTCACTAACCCGGGGTTACTTAGACGTATTTGTATCGTCTCGCGTAAAGTTAACCCTTTTTAACCGACTTCAAAAAAAGGAGGAGGTTCTACGTTCCACTGTATGTATTATTATTATTTTTATGTATGTACATCGATTACTCCGTCAATTGTAGACCGATTTTCAAATTTTTTTTTTTATTTGAAAGGGGTGGTCCCATTGTCACCAAGTCATGATCTGATGATGGGATCCCAGGTAAATCGAGGGCAACCCTCAAATTTTATAGGCACGTATCATCCAGGTCCCGATTTCACCAACTTTACAAATGTCAGTTTTCAATGACAATTTGATGTCAATTGCTAACTTGAAGAGCTTTTGTTTGAGCGCGCTTCATATTGACAAAGAAATGTAGTTCGAGTTGTTGTCAACTGACAATTGTTAAGTGGGTGAAATAGTCACCAAAAATAGAAATAGTGGTAGTTGTGTGGTTGGCCAGGCTGGCAGTTGAAAAATGACAGTCGGGTGTCAGTCTTACTCATTCCAATTAAGACATGTTTGACAGTCAGTAGGTGGTCGATATTTGGCCTTTGCCTGGAAAAGGGTTAACTCCGCGTTACTGAGTTAGTGGTGTAAGTGTAAGATACAGTGAGAAAAGCTTCCCCCTGTCAAAATGTTTATGACATTGTCATAAAATTGATTTTTGCCTGGCCCGTGGGAAAGGTTTGTCTACTATGTTTATAACTATAACCCAGGTTGACGCAAGTTGACCTAAACAAATGCAGTTCTGATTGCAAGATAAGGACATTTAATTTCTAACATTATTAATTCCTAAGGCTGCACTTGCTTTCCAGTTGAAATTAAAGAACATCCGAAAAATACAGTCTTGTAAAAAATTGCGATACCAAAACAGGCACTTGTATAGCAAAGTATACTAAAATCGACGAATATAATCATGAAGCAACCGTTTTAGCAACGGTAGAACTTCTTATATAATCCTGAGTGACCTTCATAACTTCTAGAGCGCCTTTGGCAATAAGAGATTCTGCTAAATCCCTCCCCAAGTCATCACATTTCTGAATAACATCAATAGGCATGTTCGAGTTTTCTACAAGACCGCAGAAAATTTTGGGCGTGTTCTTCAACGCCTGTATCTCTTCTAAGGAACGCGTGTCTTCGCAATTAAGGTTGCCAGCTCTTTCTGAAATTCTTTTGTTAAGCTCCTCTATAGGATTGGGGCCGTTCGCGTGGTCTGTTTTTATTTTCTTGCTGTCACAGTCGTCTGTTGGACTGAGTTTGTGTTTTGTAGGTTTTTTTATTTGCGCGAAGATTTGTTCGAGGCTATGGTCTATAGTGATTGTGCCGTCCAAGCTCCACACTGCGCCAGTGATGGACAATTTAAACTGAGTGTCGAACGGCTTCAGACTTGTGGATACGCCTACGGGGGCGCTGCAACCGCCACCTGACAATAAAAAAAAAAGTTTTCAAAAAAGAAAGAAAAACCCTGTCAACCCTGGCGGCGTTGTCAGCGCTGCTGCTGGTCTGTGCTGTGTAACCCTGTCAACCCTTGGCGGCGTTGTCAGCGCTGCTGCTGGTCTGTGCTGTGTAACCCTGTCAAGCCTTGGCGGCGTTGTCAGCGCTGCTGCTGGTCTGTGCTGTGTAACCCTGTCAACCCTTGGCGGCGTTGTCAGCGCTGCTGCTGGTCTGTGCTGTGTAACCCTGTCAACCCTTGGCGGCGTTGTCAGCGCTGCTGCTGGTCTGTGCTGTGTAACCCTGTCAACCCTTGGCGGCGTTGTCAGCGCTGCTGCTGGTCTGTGCTGTGTAACCCTGTCAACCCTTGGCGGCGTTGTCAGCGCTGCTGCTGGTCTGTGCTGTGTAACCCTGTCAACCCTTGGCGGCGTTGTCAGAGCTGCAGGTGTGTGCTGTGTAACCCTGTCAACCCTTGGCGGCGTTGTCAGCGCTGCTGCTGGTCTGTGCTGTGTAACCCTGTCAACCCTTGGCGGCGTTGTCAGCGCTGCTGCTGGTCTGTGCTGTGTAACCCTGTCAACCCTTGGCGGCGTTGTCAGCGCTGCTGGTGTGTGCCGTGTAACCCTGTCAGCGCCGCTGCCGGGCCGCGCCGCGCCTCACCCAGCGTCCTGAGGAAGCTCCGCTCGGCCAGCACGCGGCAGTACGTCTCCGCGTGGTTGAAGGCCGCCAGCATCGCCAGCACGGCCGAGTTGTCCGCCCGACATTCAACCGCCAACGCGCCCTGTCCCACTGCGTATTTGATCTCCGCGCAAGGTATGATCTGACAAATAAAAGTGGATTTTTATTATAGCATTACATAACATTTGCATCTATATCAAACCGCGTTCTCGGAATCTGTTATCAGTTGTAGACGTCACGCTTGAACAGCTTGAACAGGTTTATGAAGGTACTTAACGTTAAACACATTACATTTTTAATGAAATAAATATATCTATAATCAATTTTTTACGTCTCCGAGTTTAAGTGACAATCGGCAACCAACATCAAGCGACTTAGAACAGTAATGGTGCGTTCCCACTGACGCGGAGTGGAGATTTCGAGCATTATTATTGGTCAAATCACGGTTCCTAGTAGAACCGCGCCCTAAGACCTATAATTCTACAACCTCTGCTTCAGCTGATTGCATTAGCTGCGTAGGTCGCCTGTGGGAGCGTTCTTAGCATTAATATAAACAACAAACTTAAAATGTATATATAAAATTCCGTTTACTTGGCTAAGTATTAGCACCAACTATCGCCACGAAACTAACCGAACGGAACATGGCATATCAGTGTCTTCCTACATATTAATTGAAACATCAGGATATGCCCTTTAGAGCGTTTTTTAAATAAGAACGGTGTTGCAGAGTCCGCCGGCGGGAGCGGCGCCCGCGCGGCATTTGCGCGACTCATTGAAATCAAATCAAAAAATCAAACTAGCTATATATCAATCAGGCTAGCAGTAATTTTAGTTGGTTGGTTGGAGTCTTAATTTTTCTGGTCTCTTTGTATATTTACGTTTCAGTTTGAATTTTAGAAATAATTTCGAACGGGATGACCGAAAAAATAAAATATACAACAAGATGGTTAACGAAAACGGAGTACCGAAGCGCCCGTCCATTCGTTATATCGACGGTACTCTGACTCAACCTCGTATATGAACTTTGATGAAATTGGAATAACCACTTTAGGTTCGCGGTCGAGAGTGGTTATTCCGATTTCGTCAAAGTTTAGATACGAGGTTGAGTCAGAGTACCGTCGGTATATGTTTATGGGTCAATCAACTTTTCTTTGCCACTCATTGCCATGGAGATGTCTCCTGGGTAGCTCGTCTAAAATAAGATTTTCTATGGCACCACTCCATCAAGCGTTAAGAGTTTTGACAGTTATATGCCAATTACTTCATGCTTCATCTCGTAAGCATGCAAATCCTGACTTTCGGGGGAGTGGGGTCTCAGAAAATGATATTTGTATAGGTTACCCAGCGGACACCTCCACGGCAACGACTGGCAATGAAAAGTTTATTACTCCTATGGTTCTAACCGTGAACTACAGGTCTTACCCTCGAGACGCGGTGCGCCCAGCCCATGCGCTGCAGGCCGGCGGCAGCCAGCAGCAGCGCGCTGTAGGCGGCGCCCGCGTCCAGCTTGCGCAGGCGCGTGTTGAGGTTGCCGCGCACGTCGCGCACGCACAGCCGCGGGTGCCGCCCGCGCAGCTGCGCCGTGCGCCGCAGCGACGACGTGCCTGCAACAAACCACTACAGCTTGCAAAAGTTTAAATGCACCCGACATTTTTATATAAGAGTCCAATAAAAAGAAAAGTCCCGACTGACCCGACGCCCAGCCCACACCCTTGGACCTGCAACACTGAAACTTTAAACAAAGGTTCATTTTATAACGTAGGTAGGCCAAGGATAAGGAATTTGCGAAATTCTGCCCCTAAAAAAGTTAAGTTGAAATTGCTGCTGAAATTTTACATAGAGGTTCCTTTTATAATTCCCACGGGACACGGATATTTAACGCGACCACGAGAGCGAGGCTAATATCTCATACAGGACTCAACCGATTTCAATGAAACTTAGCTAAGAACCATCGCGATTAAACTAGCTTTCTTATTAAAACATCCACATCTGAATCAGACTATTCGTTTAGGAGCTACGATGCCAAGGTCAGACACAGATACACATGTCAATGTAATACAGGCTTTGTTAACCACTGAACAGTTGTGTAAACTGTTCTTTAAAGTTTCTTTTCGTCACTTTCGTAAATAATAACGTAGCCACAGATACCTACTGGCAGTTATTTTATTACTTAAACATATAGGTACTTAAGTAGATATACGACCAATGATATAAGTAAAGATACGTCATATGCTCATAAAACAATCAAATAACATGTTCCGAACATTTTGACATTTGCGCGCAAGCATGGAGTGGCAGAGTGGCAGAAGCGGACAATGGTCATTTCATTGAGGGCAACTGAGGCCAAAGAGGCTACAACTGTAGCCTTTTCTGCGCTTCATTTTCGGCGTGCTGATGACATATCTACATCTTTTTTTATATGTAATATAATTGGATACGACCATGTCTATTTTTACAAGCTTTACATTAACTTGCAAGGTATGTACGCAATGATTCGGTCAAATCTTGCAAGTCAAATTTAACCTACTTCCAGAGGTAGGATAGACTTGAAATTTGGCATAGATAATATGTAATTTGGTTGACAATATAATAATCTGGTACTGAAGTACCGGTGGCCCCCTGAATAGTCTCAGCAAGCCCTCTTCAACTCTATTAGTGGCATCAACTTGAAATTTAGCATGGATATATCAGTTGGATGACTATACAAGTTTAGACAACAAAATGTACAATCGGCAACAAATGCTTTTTTTATGGTTAGGTTATTTCGCATTTTAGTTACCTATCCATTTATTATGTGTGTCTGTGATTTTGCATACATGCAATATCAGGTGTAAAAAAACACTCACCAATGACTGACCCCTCAGGCAATGTCTCCAGTGTGTGGTCCTTCAAGTCTTCCCTCAGGACTAACGCATCTCTGGGATCTTCCCTAAAAAAAAAAAGATTTTAAGAGACACTTTACCACACTATTTTAGATAATTCAGCAAAACTGGTCAAACATGTCATACATTATGCTGTTGTCAGGAGTCATTGGCAGTAATGGTTGCTAACGTAAAGCGACCGGCAGCGGCGGCGGTGCAGTCTGGCAGAAGTTAATGTCTAAGTTTTGTACTTTTATTTTCTTATTTTGAGTTAAATAAATTAAAAAATAAAATAAAAATTGAAGTTTGAAAACTTGTCAAACATTTGCAGAACGAAATAAACGAATCACTACTCACATACATTATGTCAGTGGAGTATAGGTCAACATGTTTCGGACTAATTCATAGGCCTTGCTTCAGTCGCGCAAGCAGAGCTCCGGCGCGCTGTCTTCATTTTGCTATGAATTAATCGGAAACATGTCGGGCTAAACTCGACTTACATACGCGAGTGATCCGTTATTTTATTATGATTGAGTATTACGGTATGTTTCATGTTCAAACTGAAAATAGATCTCAATAAGTAAATTCCTATTGTGACAAGGCCTAGTGCTGATCCTTACGAGGGGTTAAATTAATTTACAATAACATTATTATGTTAATTTACCTCTCGAAGACAGCTCCAATAGCTAATCCATCAGGCAGTGAAGTCGGTAAATCCTTTAGCGAGTGCACCACGAAATCTACAGTGTTGTTACGCAGAGCATCCTCCAGGTCTTTTGTGAAGAGAGACTTCTCCCCTATTTTAGGTAAAGATACATCCAGGATGCGATCTCCTAGTGTTGTCATGGTTACTGTAAGCATTTGTAATTCAATTAATACACAAGTTGTCATATACCTATTATACCTCATGAGTTTTTGAAACATCATGGCAAATCCTGTACACTCAGTTGAAGAAATTCGATGGTGTGTGTGAAATTCCCAATCACACAGTGGGCCCAAGCATGAGGGTCATCCATCTCATTATAAGAGGGTGCACATACCCAGCAGTGGAATGTTATTAGGTTGAAGATGGTAATGAAATAGGGTAGTTTCACCACTTCTCGACCGATTAGTGGAGTTGTCAAGTTCAGAACGAAAAAAAATAATAGAAGTAATATGAATGAATAATGGAAAAAAATAATGCATATAGTGAATATAGTTTACTTTCGTTTAATGCCCTTTATTTTCAAGTAAGACCTATAAATAATTAACCAAAAAACGATAAAGCCGAAAATGCCGATTTCGCCCGTTTTCGACCGAAATTTCCAGTTTTCGACTTCATATTCGCCAGTTCTCGACTATGGGATTTGATGACAAATACTTGAAGAACTCTAATATTATAAATTAGTTATCTAATAAAAACCCGTACTCGGTTAAAATATAAAATGTATACAACTTTATGAAAACAAAATAAAACATATAACTAGGTCAATCTTTGATTTATTCATATTTCTAATTATATAAATAAAAATCTCATCTTTTGCTAACGCTACTTTTATCAGCTAAGTAGATTTCGGCACAAAATACATTGTGTGATGAATTTAATGTGATTCTTGTACAAAAACACAAAATATCTATTAAACTGTCTATTAATTCGAATATGGTATGGCATATAGTTATCACATATCCCATTTTTTGACCAAGAAAGTTGACGCTTATTATCTTTAAGACATTTGAAATAATCCGGTCGAAAACTGGCTGGCACAATTCTGGTGTTAATAAGATTCAAATTCAAAAATTAGGTTCAGTAGTTTCTTTAATAATATGTCGAAAAAGATGCAACTTTACTGGACTCAACGACTCCAGTTTTCGAACGCAGCGGTCGAGAACTAGGTATTCTACGAAAATGAGGTAGCCAGTTACCGAATATTCATTTTTATACTTTTTCCAACAAAAAATAGAATAACACTTATTTTTAATAAAGAGTGAAGCTCATTGTCTATCAATAAAAATACCAAACAAATCAAAAAACATAAAATTACCTTTAAAAACTTATCATAAACTGTGGGGCTCCTCACTATTTTTTCCGCAATCAAGTACGCCATCTCATATATACTACTGTAGTCTTTGAAGTACGCGTTGTGACACGTTCGTTGCGAACCCTTCTTGTTTTTATTTTTTTGTTCTGTACTCATTTTACAAACATGCATTTTGTCTATGTGTGCTTACAACCAAACTATTTGGGGTTGTCACAGTATTTTTATTTAGTTTATAATCTTGTTAGTATTTCTATTTTATACCGATTAATCAAACAGGTTGATGAAAAAGTCGAAAACTGGCGACGGTCGGCGAACTGGCGAAACTACCCTATGCAATTAATGACTATGGAATTTCTGCAAAAAAATTAAATTCCTAACAGGGTGTTATGAGTGCAGTGACCATGAATAGATATCTTTGCTTAACTAGAGCTGGAAAGAAAAATTAAGGATTGAGTTATTTTATTTATTTAAGCAAATGATATTATGTATGGCCATATATTCATCAACTGTGCTAAAGATTTAAATTTCACATACCTATTTCAAATTCTTTTTCAGGGTTAGCCTTTTTCAAGCAGTCTATCACAAAGTTGGTTTGTATGAGTGCGAGCTGAAACCAAAACAATTATTGTATAAGTAAATTTGTCCATTTGGTACTAAGAGAAAAATAATAATAAATATCATGGGACAAATTGACACCAATTGACCTAGTCACAAACTAGGCAAAGCCTGTACTATGGGTACTAGACAACGGATAAACATACTTATATACATATTAAACATCCAAGACCCGAGAACAAATATTAGTATTCATCATACAAACATCTGCCCCGACCGGGATTTGAACCCGGGACCTCAAGCTTCATAGTCAGGGTCTCTGACCACTAGGCTATTCGATCGTCAAACAGTGTAACTTAGTTCACACTTCATTAATTATTTACCATTTCACAAAATGTTTTAAGAAGCAAATACAATAAGTGAGAGTCATGCTTACTAACAAATCAATAGCGCTTTATCTAAGTATTGCATTACTTTTCTTATCATCATGAGAAGCATATAACATGCCCATTGAGCTGACCGACATTCATTACTCATAATTAAAATAAACTTACCTCGCTCTTCCTTGAACCCACACGGATAACAGCCTTCACTTCGTTTTCCATTTCAATTACTTGGAAGTAATTAATACCAATTAATATTAAAATACTAAGTTTAATAAAATTACTAGCAGTTTGTATCTTTAAGGTTATGTCATGTATCACTCCCGATATTCACTTTTAGTTTTTAAATTAACTAACTAGAGGTCCTAATTTACTTGTCACCAACACTGTAGTGGACAAGCTAATTAGGAACATAATTTAAAATCAAAGTTCAGTCAAAACATCTCTTTCATAAAGTGATTGTGCAACTGTCTGTCATTAGTGTCATTCATTCAATCCGCTTGTCATTGTCAATCGCAATCGGTTTGTACAGTCAGCGTCGTATATATGGTGACATCCAAAGTGCTCAAATAGTTCGGTACACCCATTGAGATAGGAAAGTGGAGGCGCTATATTCTTCTATATGAAGCGTGACTTATACAAATATCTGCCATATCGACACATACATGTCAAACGGCATTTTATCTCTTTTTAACTTACTGACAGCTGCATATGAATAGGAGAGACAAATAGTATTTGTTGGTTACTAAATTTGGCAGCACTCTCTAAGTGACGTCACGAGTTTACGACAGCGTGGCAGGTGCCACCATGTTCCGTGCCAAGTTTCGTGGTAGATGTGCTGTCAAACGGTAGCCGGCTCCGAATATATTTGCTGTTTTTGTGAGGATTACTCTAAGAAACGAGTTATCATGGTGTGCAGGGCTTTGTCTTTAATAGGATAATCATGCCCTAGTGCTGCGTCAGACAGTGTAGTGTTAAAAAAAACATTAATCAACCTGAATTGACCCTTCAAAGGTTAGTAACCAGTTACCTTGAATAATTCGAATGTTTTATTGTATTTTGGCATGTATCGTAACATAATGATCTTATAAAATGAGTATGAACGTCTGTTTTAGTACGATTTGTTTTATTTTCCAATGATTTTATTTATTTCAACAGAAATCATTTGCATGATTTTGGCATATTAGCTTATGCGGTGCTAAGTATCGACATAGGTATCGATGGAATTCTAAACATTGTTTGAATTTTTTTTTTCGTCAGATTTCCCGTGAATGAAACTGCCAAAAAGAAAAGGATTGGAATTGAAAATATAAACCCACGACATAAGACATGGTTTGTCTGCTCGATGCACTTCGACATGTCATAATGCTTCAACAGAACTCTTAATGTGACGAGATTGATGACGTGACGGAGCAATTCAGGTAATTGTTAGATCTAAACATATAAAATAAAACCGTGACTTACTGACTGACACACAACGCACAGCCTGAACCAGATTTGAGATTTGGAAAAAATGACCCTTGAGTAGCCTAGAGATAAACTTATAGATACTTAAATATTCTTCTTTTTCAGTCTACTCGTGCCTGTCACCTGTGTTGCCTTGTACATCAAGTGTGAGGGTAAGGTAATGTCTGTAATCAAAATGATTATAGATTTGAGGTTTCGCTATCACCGAAAAAGAAGTTGTGAGTGTTGTGACAAAGTATCTTTCAGAAACTATCAGAAATGAATAAAAACTTTGGAGATGCCTAAGACAAATGTTATTTATTTTCACTTTTGTGGGTAGTAGGACCTTGTGCGAAGTAGCAGTGCTTGCACTGTTGTGTCCCGGCGTGGAGAGTAAGATAGCCGGTGTAATTACGGGCACAAGGGGAATTCCATCTTAGCTCTCTAGGTTGGCAACGCATCTGCAAACCCATATACACACATGTCATAACTCCTCTATAATGCGTTCAAAAACCGTAGAAAATATGAAATATCTGCAAAAACCAACATAATTTACAATAAAAAAACAGTCGAAACGAAACGTCAGCTCGGTATGTTTTCTTATCTATGATAAAAACAACAGTCATATTCGTGACAGGTATGGATATGATAATGCCTTCTGCTTCTGAACGTGTCTTAGAGTACTTATAATATGTGTGTAGATTAAAGTAATGTATGCTACTCTAGATAATTAGGCCTTAAAACACTCGTAACGTGACAGTTGCATAAACTTCTATAGCGTAGATTTTATCGATATCGATATCTGCATACGTTTAACAGCCCCAACCCTAGGAAAAGCAGCCATGTTACGTGCCCAATTTTAGTAGGTATGCACGCTAATTCTGTAGGTATCACCGGTCCGCTTGCTATTAGGTCTGTGGGTACACCATACGATTTGTATGACTGTACATAGTTATAAAAAGGTACTCTGTGTCTCTAATATGCGTCGGCCAACTCGGCCACGATTAGGTTAGTCACAGACAGGGGGAGGAAAGTTATCTGTATTTGACAGTTGAAGTTTTTAGCTGCGCCATCTCTTACCTGTGTAAGGCTAACTTTTAGTAGTTAGTGCGTTAATCATTGCTGTCGGCTTAAAAAAAATACGGTTTATTTACTTTTCATTATATATTGCAAAATTTTATGAAAAAATATCGAACCGAAGGCTTGTAATTTTCAGTCACAAATTATTGCTTGTACTTCTGTTAAAAAATTTGCAAAATTTATCATCATGCAAAGAAGAAAAAAAACGGTTTTTGGTACACCTACTACATCCCCACAAAATTTTCGGACTTAAGTAAACGTCATACAGCATGCTTTCTGTTTTTTAGAAAATGCGAAGTGTCTGTTATTTCGTTAATTGTCCACTAGTAAATACGTAGTCGATTTTCAGCTCCTCCGTTTTATCAGTGTCAGTTCATGTGTATTGGACGCTGCGGCGAAAATTCGGACGCTTTAGTTACAATCTTTCTGTGTTCAGTTATTTATTGCGATATCAGATGCTTGTGATTTGTGCTATTGTTAGTTGTTGCGATTTTGGACGCTTTAAGTGCATAATTTACGAAATAAACGATTTCGAATTCTGAGTTTGAATTTTTCATAATGTCTTATCTAATAAGAGTGTGTACACATAATTCGTATGTGTGCGCGCGCATGCATGTGTGTGTGTGTGTGTGCCCGAGCTTGCGCGCGTGTGTGTGTGTTATGAAATCTGTTCTGTCGACTATCACAGATAAAAGATGGCACTGCTGTAGAGGCTGGTTGAAGGTGACATTTTTTCCGCTGAGAGGGCGCGCTATTCCCCGTATATTATATTACTCTATGGTCACAGAGTACCCTTTTATAAATGAGAAGGGCAGAAAAAAAAACTGAGAAGGTTAGTGATGCACCATATTCGATTTTACCGGTATTTTTATGACAGAAAATATCTGCCCCTAAACTACGAAATTCGAAGTTCGTATCGTGTCGTCCCGCTCACTCTCGTGTTAAATAATATTAGTTTGAGAGGACGGCACGATAAGAAATTCGAATTTTGCACTTCGTAGTCTGCTGCCCCCCGACTACGAAGTGCAAAATTCGAATTTCGACTTTCGAATTTCGTAGTATGGGGGCTGCTAACAATGATTTTATTAATTAATGTTCTTATTTGTGCACCGTTTTATTAAATGTCCGTTAGTAATTTACTCCTAAAATGCATAAAATTCCGTTTACTTGGCTAAGTATTGTCGTCAATTATCGCCACGAAATTAACCGAACGGAACATGGCGATCGTATTTCCACAACCGCGTATCGCATAGCGTGAAGATTCAAACTTTGATTCGAAATCAAATAATGTCGCCAAAAACCAGGGCGATTTTAGAACTACAGTAAAATTGCTAAACTAAAGACTTGGAAGTGTGCTGTGTGCAAATTATGTGCAAGTATAAATAATTATCGAAAAAAATATTTACAAGAAAGGGGTAGTAGTAGAATCGAAATCGGATCTATGACTTTACGATAAGTCTCATACTTTAGACTAATGTAACCGAGTAAATAATAAATAAATTTCAGTAGAGCTGGGTACAAAGACAACGGATAAACATAAATACATACATTTTTAACATCCAAGACTCAAGAGCAATCATTCATATTCATCAATCATCATACAAATATCTGCTCCATCCGGGGTTCTAATCCGGGACCTCAAGCTCCAGTCAGGTTCTTTAACAACTAGGCTATCCGGTCGTCAGTACTGTCTTAGCAATAAAAAAACTAAGAATAAAATTAACATGAAATTACCGTGAGATTCAATCATAGTAACATGTCGGGCTTGTGGTGTAATAATATACCTACTTGTATATCTACATTTAATACTCTTTGTGTACTCTCTGTATGATTCCCTATATATCACCTGTAATGCTCTATATTGGGGATTCGAATAAACGTCGTTCAAGCAACTACTTGTTTCAATTATATCCCACATCGCAGGCTATACTCGACTGATATACGTGAGTGATCCCTTTATTTAACTAAGAATAAAATTATAACAGCAGGAATAATGAAAAACAAAACCTTAATCAACATATTTATTATACTTCTACTTGAAATTACAAAAAGCGTTTGAAACTGTTCGCATATTAAACTTATTTCCTTAATATATTTAATCTACGTGTAAAACAAAAACTTCTATTTACGCGTAGGTAAATTTGAATATCAATATCCAATGATAAAAATCACAGACAACTTTCATGCGGGCAATACAGCTGTAAATTGGATTTATAGATAATTATAATATAATTAGTTTTCAAATTTGTCATATAAAAACGCAATGATTTTGCAATGCGAAAATAATTAATAGATTTTTTAAGGCGGGTTCTTTTGAACGGGCAGTATTTAAAATGTTTTTGCTTTTTTTTGTTTCGTAACGGCAAGATGTTCTTTTGTCAACAATCACGATTAGTACAGGGGTTGATTTTGCAGATCACACCTGTAAAATTACCATACGAAAATGGTATAAACCATGGTATTGCTACAAGACTACTGCTCAATAAAAAAAATCCGAGTATTTGTGATAATTAATTTAGATTTCTCCTACTCGAGTCGTATTTCAAATTCATGACAGTTTTTCACCACTTTCGAATAGTACTTTCCCACGCGTGATCTGTAAAATCAAGCCTCATGTTTCTCTTCATGCACGAAATTCGTACCTACTGTTTTACAAAGTGAAAAAATAAATATATATGACGAACCTAAAAGGATCACCGAATTATCTGTGTAGTGGCACGACTTGCGGGAGTGAGACGCAGAGCGTGTAACGGGAATGTGGAAGCAAGACCTCCGAATCCTCCAATAAATTTCTGTGACCTTAACGCGTCTCTTCGTTTTGCATAAATATATTTCCGCGCTGCCAATACACTGGGTTTAGATTTTAGACGAAGTTTAAGAGTGGCAAAGAGTTTAAGATAGACAAAAGCGTAGTATCGTGAATGAGATATCCTTAGTTTCAGCCTGAATGAGGGCAATCGCGAGTCAAAAATCCGTAAGGATCGCTAGTGGTGAGTGAGGTGTATCTGTCAATCAATGGCCTTTAGCTTGTCTCTGATTAGTGGAAAGTGACAGGCAGACCCCAACTCGACACTAGCCATCGATAACCCTTAATTATTGTGTTTGACACGCCCTGACACTTATCGAAATTCTAGACGAGTAGCTGATCCTGGATCTTGCCTTGCGTGGACGTCATGCCCTACCCATTTCTGAATGAGTAGTAGTCATACCCAGCGCAGTTACGGGATGAAGCAACTCATGCTTTGCGTTTGCTGCTCCTCAGACGACGCCTGTTCGTCGGGACAGTCGTCGTGCGAGTTCTGGTCGGCGATTCTGGAAATCGAAAGAATATCGGATTTTTTTCACTTGTTGCTTGCAGCATGACTTGCTGACACAAATCGCACCCACCTATATTAAAAAAAAATCTATGGAGCGGCCGTGCAAGGTGTTCACAATGATGCGAACCGATACATTATCAAATGGCAACTGTATCAGTACTTACTTTTAGTCTTGTTAGCAGCAGGTGACTTATGACGCTCGGCGATTTTCACCTCTAGCTTCTTAAGATTTCTAGGCTTGGGTTTAACATCAATCTTCATTTTTTCAATACTAACTGTTACCTCCTTAACTTTAACGCCATCACCCCTACTCATATTAGATCTCGTCGTTCTAGTCGTGACAGGCACTTCATTTTTCTCGGCTACCTTTTTGCTTCTCATTGATCTAGTACATCTAGGTTCTGTCGGTGTTACTTTTAATTCAGTCTGTGTTTTCAGGGCCTCTTTCTCCTTTGCCTCCCTTTTTTCTTTAATTCTGTAGATTTTCACCATGGCTGGTGTATATCCTTTCAATTCCTCTGGAATCTCTTCTGATTCCTTCCCAACTTTGCTTGTCACCTTCTTCTTGAAGTTTGATAGTACTTCTTTCATAGCATATGTAAGTTTCACACCCTGTAGGTAGTCTTTTTGCATTAGTGGTGACTGCAAATTCGAGTCGCTGCATTCTGACGACGCGTTAGACAATTTCCTGATCCTGTACTTGCAGGTGTCTTCATCATCATCCTCGTCATTGTTAGCTGCGTTACGCTCTCTTCTGATAATATCTTCTGGATTTTGAGCTAATATTTCAGCCCAAGTGAACTGTTTTGCTGAGCCCATGAAGTTGCCGAATTTTCCGATGCTGTTTCTATGGGTCCTTTTGCCCCTGCGTTTTTGTACTTTCTTGTTCGATCGCAAGTTTTTAGGCGACAACTTCTTTCCTAGGACGTCATGTGGCATTAGAGACTTCTTTAGTCGGGCGACTAGATCTGCATCAGAAACAAAGAAGTTTCTGGAAGTACATGGCTTCCTTATGCCCTCACTGGATATGTTGATGGTCTGTTTTAACAACTCCAGCTTCAAGTCATTCTCGAGAGAGCACACATTCTCCCTCTCATATGCTTTCTTTATGCCATTTCTAGCCAAGAAGTCTGCTGGCGTGTTCTTCCGTCCAAATCTCCTTGAATAGCACAATTTTCGACCCATGGGAGAATTCGGGGGCTCAGCAAGTTTCAAAGAGACTTCTTTATCTGCGTTCTTCATGAGTTCACTTTTGAACAAGCTGCGACAGTAGTCATAATCTGGTTTCTGTGTGAAATCCAAACTAGTAATATAGTCTAAGTATTTCTCCATAAACTGGGGGTAAAACTCAGTCTTGAAGCTGGTTTTCAGGAACGATTTTATATCACTCATGTAGTTTTTCTTTAAAGCATGTACAAGGTCAGGTTCAGCAAGCACTTCTGTGGTTTTCCATGGCAAGGAACCTGTGAGCCAGTCGATGAGATTGTAAGCAAGTGTTTCAAGGTCGGACCTTCTTGAATGTGCTCCAATATGCGAGTCTCTAGAGCTATACTCCAATGTACCATCATGAGCTTTCCTTGCATCCATACCAAAGTCCTTATGTTTCCCTTCCGAATCTAGGAACTTTGAAGCCAAACCATAATCTAGCAAGTAAATCTGTTTGTTGGATTGTGACAGAATTGCTTCTTTATAAATTTCGTCAAGGTTTTCATCATTAACACTTGGTTTCTTCCTTTTAGAGTCCTGATAGAACTCTGCAGTTGTCTTTATGATACTTTTATTACCAAAATCATCTAATAGCTTCTGATAGGACTGGTCAGAGCATACTGAACTGGTCATGTCTTCATAGTTGACATTACTTGACAGCTGTCTAAGGTTAAATGCATGGTGTCTGTGCAAGGTTCTGCTGTCTCTATCAGACAATATCTTTCTCAGTTTGTTTTTAACACTGTCAAGTCTTTTTTCACTGTCACATGCATCATCAGACTCAGTTTTGGAGTCTTTTATGACAAAATCTTCATCATCATAATAGTTGGAAGCCCTTGCCTTTCCACTTTTGACTCTCCTATACTTTCCGGACAACACAGCAACTTCTTTTGTTTCCTTTTGGAATGATGCCGAGGGTTTAGCCATAGGGAATTTGTTGATCTTGCCCCCTTCGAAACCAAGCATAAGATTCGAGCTTTTTATATCTGAATGTGTATATCCCTGGTTATGCAGATACTCAAGTACATCTAGTATCTGTAGAGCGAGTACTAGAACATTTTTAAGATCCAGTACTTTTGTACGAGCAATGATTTTCTGCAAGTCTATGTCATAGCGAGGCAGGACAAGGAACCTGAACTTGGTTCCTGTCTTTTCATCAGTGAATGATCCACTCGCGATGTAAACAGGCATGCCGATGCGCTTTTGTTTGTTTTCCTGACGCCATTCCTTGACTGTAAAGAAAAATAGTAAAATTTTAGATAGATATTGAGATTGAAGTAAAACTTCTACATATCACTGAGTGAATTGAATTACTTTTTAATTACAAAAGAATTAACAATGGCCCAAGTATCATGAGCAATGCTAGTGTAAATTTAATTTAGTGTTATATAATCCATGACAAGGTTAAAAGACAACAGCTGTTTTATGTTTCCTGCAAAAGCATATTTTTAGCAAAAAAAAAATAGCATCAGTATTTCGATTATATGTAACCTTCTTTTTATTGTTAGTAGTTTTTTAAGCATTAGATTAAACCATAACAGTTGTTTTTACTTTTGTTTGAATGCATAATAGTAGGTATGTTTGTCAAAAGAATAGGTAGCTATTTCAATGACTTTCTCAGTAGGAAAGGATTTTCTTAGTGTCATTATTTGTGGTATCTCACTTTTCAAAATATATGTGAAAAGGTTGAAGCATATTATTAAAAAATTGTGCTAGTTGCACTATGATTGGGTGAAATTCAACCATATTTCATTAAATTATTAATACAAAACTATGCCAAATCACACACCCCTCTGGACACACAGTACTCAACTTAAAGTGGATCTAAGGTTTTTGCTTCATATATTAACAGATTCTTATACAGGTTAAAGACAACGGATTTTGTTTAGTAAAATGAAGACACGAGTGGCCTTTGACCAGCAGAGAACACCATACAGACTACAAAAATTAAGAATAAAGGATTATGCTTACTTTTGGACACCTGTGAAGTGCGAATAAGACAGTGCACTTCAACAAACAAGGGCCCGTTGCTGTGGGGCTCTATCTTCACCACATAATTTGCATTCAGCTTTGTAACCTCTTTGTCCACATTGTCAGAAGCCAGGTATATCCTGCCAAAGCTACCTCTACCTGTAAATGTAAGAGTTAAAATTAGGTTGAGTCATAATAAATATCAAACTATACCAGTGTCAGTCAAAGGTGATCCCTGTGAAACTTGCAACAATAGCTATAAACCAAAAAAGACAATTATGAACTCCATAGGAGCTGTCATTGCCAGAGTCACAGGGATCATCTTTAAGAGTGACAATAGAGTGGGTGTTTTGGTAAGTTACAAAAAAAAAATTGATTGACTGAAACTTGGAAATATGAAGGCTCTACTTCAAATTAAGCATTTTATTGTTGGAATGAACAGGACCGGGAGGAAAATTGAGAATGCATTTTCTTACAATTAACGTGCCTTGTGTTCTATAACTCTCCATAACAATTTACAAGTTATTTCCATTGTAGGTATTTACTTATATTAGTCAGTCAAACATTTCACAGTAGTAGCTAGACAGATAATAACGTCATACAAACCCTAATTTACAGATAACAATGTAGATCAGATAGCAACAGCTTCATCACAATTCGTGAGTTCCGTCTCGTGATCATGCCAAACAAATTACGGTTACAACATCAGAGTCGCTATAAGAACTTACCGATAGGCTTCCCAATGCGCCATTTCTTCTGCTGAACGTCTGAAAAGATGATCCCGGGCGGCAGAGCCTCGTCGTCAGTGAAACTCACATCCAAACTCGGACATAACAAGGAAAGCTGCTCTGGAACTGCTTTTAACTTCTTCTTGGGGGGCTCCGGCGACTGCACGGCCTCAGTGCCGCGCCTCGGCATCGCAATAACACCCAGCTACCAAGCGAAAGACCAAAATAATAACCACGACTAGTCTTCGACGATTTACTCCAACAACTAGAAAGAAATGTGATGTTTTAATACAAACGTGTCAAAGGCACGTTCTTAATTGAATAAACAGCAACGTGAACTGCAATGTGACAACGAAATGCAATTAAATCGGCTTAAATTGTTATTCAACATTCGTGCACACGGTTATCACCTCAAATCACATATCCAAATAACTGTTCAAATGAATTTAAATCATCCCAAATGTAATAAACATGGGGCTAGGCAATTTATGGGCGAAAAAGTTTAATGTCTACTTATTGATACTATCTGACGAAACACAATACACGAAACACAACAACTGATTAAAGGTCCGCCATGTTGTTAGAAATCGTCCGTTGACGGCCGTGTCGTTCGATCGATGATGTGACGTCACATTTATGTATGCTGTAGGGAAAAATACCAAAAATTACACACTATTTTCTAACTGATTGTAAAGCGAAAATAAGTCTTAAATCAGTAAGTTACAGTGCATTTTATGTTAAAGTGATCCCGGACTGACCTAACTGTCAGTCGCTATAGCAGCATCAATAAGAGCAAAAATTAGTTCAAAAACCATACACCCGTTCTAATTCTAAGCAAAAATTAAATTCAAAATCTACCATTCGTACAATGTTTTTACCCGACTGTGAAACACAAAAGAGGGTAATTTTATCAACGTTTTCTAAATTCTGATAGGTATTTTATTGGTTTGTTATTAAAAAAAACCTATGTAAGTACATACTAGCTCGCTAAACTAAAAACTAGATGCAACAAATAAAAAAAACCACATCAACATCAAACCCATATCAAACCACATTAAACAATATTCTAAAACCTGTATGTTCTGAAACTAAAATTGGTACATCCTCAGAATTTTTTAATTACGAGCAGGTTATAATGCCGTGCTGTCAGCTGTCAGATCTTTTATCAAATTGTGCGCTCAGCATTTAAATTGAAACGTTGTGTTGTCCAAGTGTTGTCTAAATTTAATTCGGATATCGTTATTTTTAAAGTTCACTTCTATGTAGTTCTAACTCAATTACAGCTGGCAAAAAACCAAAAGAGCGTGTCGTATCACAATACTTACTTACTTTATTCTTGACCTACTTAAAGTATTGAATTTTCAACAAAAATAGAAGTAATGCAAATGGTCCTTCGAACCGGATCAACATGATGACTTTTATTACAGCATCTCAGATCTATTACTTCTACTATTCTACTACTACTACTACTACTATTATTCAATTTCAATATGCGCCATTGAGTCAAGGATTTCCATTTTGTCGACAAGACAAACAAATCGACTTACCTACACTCTAAAAATGCACATTTCCTGGTGCATCCACACTTACGAGTACTACATGCAAAAGAGACAGCAGTAAATGCATCTCGCTTCCCACGCACACATGAACGCAACTGCATCCTAGTTTTATTGTCTTTTTTCTCATTCACGAATTGGCGGCCAGCGGGGAGGCCGTGCGTTCCGTTCACGCTCCGCAGCGTTCGTTTTTGTTTTGTTTGTCAACAAAATAAACAAAACATGTAGTTCAGTGTTTGGTGACATAAACTCAGTGTTTAGTTTGAGCGTAGAAAATGTTATAGTGTTGGAAGATGGACGGTGCTAACGACTCCGACCATTCTATGACTTGGGAGGATTTTTTTGGTACGTACCTACAACTAGTTATTACTTACCTATACTTTTTGCGCTTGCAAAAAACGTTTCATAAATTAAACCAACAACAACTTATGTTGGACTTACGTCTACTCGAACCTTGTAATGAGTTTAAAAAGTTTGAATAATCAAAGCCTTGGTCGCGAATTTCTACGTAGATCAAGTTTGTGCAGCATTTCCCCTTTTGGCTGTATGGTATGGTTGCGTTGCCCCTTGCCGAGTAGGTAGGTAGGTACTTTATGATTACGAAAACGTGTTTAATCAGTGGGTTCTTTTACGTTACGTCTTCGTAGGTAGGTACGATAAAAATATAATACTTGTGTACCTAGGTATAATTGTTGTAAAGTATCTATAACATGCACTTGAGTATTGAAACTTCGATTGGTAGGTTTGTTTTGAAGTAAATGTAAATACCTAGTTACCGGATACAAATTAATGAAATAAAAAAAATTGCTCCACACTTCAACCTTTTATAGGTAGTTTATTTTCGTATCCAGTTGTAGGCAGACAAATACTATTCGAAGAAACTGAATCGGGTAGTTTGGAACTTTTTCCTATTTTATTTAAAACATCTAAACATGAAATTTATTGTGAAAAGGTTCCAAAGAGAAATCATGTGTTTTTTATCCTATTACTAGGTATAAACGAGTTTAACTTGTAAATCTCAGAAACGGCTCTAACGATTTCGATGAAATTTGATATTCGGGTGTTTCTACAAGCGAAAAACGTTGTAGCTAGGATTCTTCGCGCGTTTTCCGAGTATACACTCAAATAGTCTTTTCCGTGCGAAGCTACTACATACGATACGAGTACCTGCTAATTTATATTTCTTAGATTTAAGAAGATCTAGCTACAAAGTTAGGTAGGTACCTAACCTACCTATATTATCACGGTTATTCACCCTGAAAGCATTTAAACTTCCTACAGCAGTTTCCCAGAAAACAAAATGGATTCCACGGTACCTAGGTACCTACCTATCGTTCTAAAACCCCGCTGGGTACCGTAGCCGACAGCCGTAGGAATTGCTTCACATTCTCGCAACTAATTAAAACTAATCAAGTTCGCACGTGAGAACTTAATGCCATTACCATTTAGCAAGCCTGAAGCTTCGATTCCATTTGGTGAGTACACCATCAATCGTGTTGCTGGGCTACAAAGTGTCTCATCATCATCATCAGCCTATGTACGTCCCACTTCTGGGTACAGGCCTCCTCTAAGAAGGAGAGGGCTTGGGCTATAGTTCCCACGCGGGCCCAGCGCGGATTGGGAACTTCACACAGTCACTACAAAGTGTCTGATTGGATTTAACTGTTATGTCCAATTAGGGTTACCATATGAAAATTTTACAAGTCCGGGCAAAAAGCTGGACACAACAATAAAAGGACGGACATTTTAAAGGAACGGCAGTGTATTTACTTTACCCGCACTTCGCGAATCGCGCCCCTTACGTGTCAACAATTTTACCTATTTAGCCTATAAATTCATTGTGTTACGTTAATAAGTAGACCGATTTGATACTGCTTATTAACTCTTATTCCGTTTTAACCCAAAAAGCCGGACAAAATAGAAAGCCGGTCAAAGTACGGACAGAAGCCCAAAAGTCCGGACATGTTAGGACAAATCAATCCTCGTCTGTTGAAACACTCGCCACGCTCAGGATTCTAATTTAGAAACACTCACTTCGCTCGTGGTTCAACTATAGGATCATTTCGCTTGCTCTTGTTTCAATTCCACACTCGTGGGTAAAATACAATTTTTCACCTTTGTATAACAAATATTATATAGTATTGTTATTTGGTCCCTTAAAACACGCCGTATCAGAGATGGAAACTGGAGAAGTTCTTTGGCGGCACGTCTTGACGACTACCAAATCCGGAGACCGCCTTATTCAGCTTGTATGGCTAATTCGCCAGGTTTGGACAAATTTCACGCTTCGCCGACCGTCTGAGTACCTATACTTCGTCAAAGGAGCCGAGTACTATACATACTAAAACCGACAAACGGGCATGCGGTTCACCTGATGATAAGTGATCACCGCCGCCCATAGACACCCACAGCACCATTGGAACTGTAGGTGCGTTGCCGGCCTAAAAGAATAGAATATAGAATAGTAGAGAATGTTTCTAGTTATTATCACATACAGTTTTTTTATAAGTACATATGTACTTATTGATAATGGTCACGACTGATAGCGTGTCTTTTCGAAAATACTTGTCCCCATGATAAAAGTTAGTGTCTGTGTTGTGAGCTAAAATTCACTAAGTTAAAGATTATGTATTCTGTGGTTAAAGTCTAATATCTTAAAAACTAAAATGATGAAACATCTATGAATAGTCTGTACCGAGCTGGCTTTCGATTAAAAAACTGCGACCAAATCGGTTCAACCGTTAGGAGCTACGATGCCACACACAGATATACACGTCAAACTTATAACACCCTTCTGTAGCTATAGTTCCCACGCGGGTCCATATTAGCCCATTGAGAACTTCACACACATCATTAAACAGCTTCAGAACATACAACCTCTACCTAAAGATAGCAATAAAGGTGACAAGGGGGTGTCAATTAATGGTATTAAGGTGTTAAACATTAGGAACTTTACCTTAATACAAGATTTATTCCCGCTCAATAATGTATATACCGGCTGGGCTAACCGGTGTAGTTATCATTACCATTATATCAACCATTATACGTATTAAACTAACTTTCGCCCGTGGCTTCGCTCCCGTGGCAGAACTCTATCCCGTGGGAATTTCGAAAAATCCCGCATAATCCCGTGCGTACGTTAAATAAAAGGAACCTCTATGCCAAATTTCAGCTTTCTAGGTCCAGGAATTTGGGCTGTGCGTTGATAGATCAGTCAGTCAGTCACGTTTCTGTTTTATATGTTTTTAGAAGACAAAAGTACTAATTAAACTAAATGCTTTAAGTTCACGGAACTGCTGAATGCCCATATTAGTGGAATAACCGGCAAAACGTCAATGACCTACTCAAGTACAAGTACTCAACCTACTGGCATTTGCTTTACTTAAGAGTCCCCTTCAATTATGTCATTTTTAAAATTAACTGTTTTTGCTATCAGGTTTTTTGTCGTTTTATTTAAAACTTTTTAGTTCTAATATCTTCACTGAATGATGAATTAAAACTACACGTACCACACGATGTGGGGTATCATTTGATAGGTTTTACAAAATGCAATAAAATATATGTACTGTGGCTCATTAAAAGCTAATCGCTCTAGTCTCACTCAAGATACCTAGTCTGTGTTAAAGTGGTTTTCAGTGCGCCCTAATAGGTGCCTACATAGCATTCTTCCAATCAATTTCAATTTCATTTATTATTTGTCATGTAGGTACATTACACTAGAGATGTTACATTAGGTTGTAGAGCGGCAGCGGCACATAGAATAAGACATTAAATATAATGCAAAAAACCATAACCATCCTTTCTGGCGGCAGTCGGCTAAGAATATCAAAGACAAACGAAACGCACATCCGGACCAACGGATGCGTTCACAGGAAGGCAGGAAGCATAAAAGTACTTACTTCATTAATTTGGATCCCGTGTATTATTGATGCTACATTCGATTATACCTAACAGAAAATTAAATTCTTGTCACGTTACTGGAGATGTCCAATCCAACTTTAGTATTATTAGGAGACTAATGTCCACCACGTAACGCCTCGGTTTCCTACTTTTTTTTAGATTGTTTGAATATGGAACTTAGAACGTAGACGGTAGACGTGCAAAAATGCAAAATATTTGCTTCTAAGAATCTTCAGGAGGACCATTTCAAATGGCCGCTCTGTGGAATCTTTTTACAGTACATAGATATCGTAGGTGGTATACTGGCTTCTAAGGCAGGCAGAGGCAGACTAGGTACAAAAATAAATAAATAATATAGAGAGCCTTAATGCAAGCCTTCGCCTGTGCCGAGCAGCTGTGGCTCACGGAATCACGTAGTTATTATTAATTTGTGATTCATCGAACCGACCTTCCCAGTAGAGTTGTGCCTGCTCGGTCTTTAAAGGGAGCGCTCCGATCTCGTTCAATCGGTGAAAGGAACTAGTTCGGACTTTTAGTTCCTGTAGTTCAATAGTTCAGTGAACGAGTTGGAACTGTTTTGATCTGTGAAGGACACGGAACGGAATGATAGTTGTCCATCTCACTCCCACTTGCTCTAGAGACACTTTGAGCGCTATTTATCTCGCCCCTCGGTTTCGGTCACTCTCACCGCTCCGTTCCGCTCAAGCGATTCATCCACTCCACTCCTCTACGTACTGAACTAAAGGAGCGAAGATCGATTCAAATCGTGCGAAAGGATTTAGTTCCTTTTGGTCCGCGACGGGAATTCATTCCTAACAGTTCTTAGTTCCTGACCGACTCAAGCCTACTTCGCAGGCCTATTTAGCGTAGCGAAACAAACTAACATCACAGCATAGCGACGACGCCTATATAGCCTACGGATACCAGACTTCCAGTACGAGAACTCACGCATTCCGCCATACATTATGCCTTTGGCGTGTTATTTCGATGTATCCTTCACTTGGCCCAAAATATGCTAAGCATTGTCCAGAATTGTCACTAAAGCCCGAAATTAAAACCTGTAAAATGTTGGCTACATTTTCTTTAGTCGGAAAGTACTCTACGTACACGTACGTCTATCTGAAAAAAGGATTTTGAAATTTAGAACAATGAACAAGAACAACCCCCCATATGCCACAGAGTATAAATAGGTTAGGACACAAACGTCCCACAGACGATTTAAACTTTCGCGATTTTCACACATTATCATGATACTCGGACTTAATGGAGACCATGGACGCAACGTCGCGTCCGAAACGTCGAGGCATTTAAATTCAAATTTAAATATAAATGCTTTTTACGCGATTAAGTCCCGAGTATCATGATAATGTCCCATAGATGAATCAATATCCGCTGCACATTACTATTCCGCTCGTACCTATGTAAATATTACTGAACCATTGTTCTGCTATGCTGGCAACCCTGGAATTTTAGCATTAGTCATCCCAACAGCTGTGAATAACTGGCCGTGTGCAACTGTGTGGTTTTGGAAACAAATTGTTACGAATTTTCTTTTCCAGCTCACCCATAACTTGGTCTGCAATAGTTTACATTTTAAAAAGCTAATGGGCTCATCACATTTTTTGAGACCGTCCACGGGGTAAATCATGGATTACAAATGGAGTATAAAAGCGACTCTATGTAATCTTATGTACCAATACATTTTTCTTTCCCTATTGAGCTTCGACGGTGAAATATTAAAAATGCCGAATAACTTTAGGAATTTCATTATGAACAAACATAACAGTCTTTAATCAAATCAAATCTACAAGTATAACCTATTACATAGAGCTATCGGCCGGTGGTCGTTACTTTAAGAGGTTTTTTCGTTTACTTTTTACAACGTTGCGTGTTCACGTTATTAAATAACCGCGATCTCATTAAAAACCTATAACAAGTTGTGCCGAAAAAACGCGAGTTACAAACTGATTTCTTGTACTTTATTGTGTATCATTTCTGTAATAATAAGTTGATGTTTCTAATGTTTCCAATCAAATTTAAAGTACCGCCTTTTAAGCCATATGGTAGTAGTATAGTACAGTAGTGCAGTCAGCAATTATTCATCTAAGCGAGCAAGCGGACACAAAAAAACATTGCTAGGTATATGAGATTGCATTTTATTATTTCTTGACTATTTATCTAAAAATATTTAATTAAGCTTCCGTCAATTACTGTCCCGAAATATCTTGCATCTAAAGGTGGATATTTTGAGCTGCGTAAAATCCATTTGCATTTTCCCTGAAAAGTCGCGTCTGCTCCTTCAATTTGTCTGATCAGATGAAAATGCTTCAGACATGCAGACTAAAGTGAATTAAGGTACCCTTTAACTGTCCTTTCAACATCGATCCCCATTTCTGTTTGAGCTACAATATTCAGATTTTGATGGAAAAGACACCCTCCCCCTGATTTTGATGAGTTAGAAAAGTTGAAAAACCCCCGACATTTTCGTTTCAAAGTAAGTACCCCAAAAACAGCCGATTTTAATAAAATTTAGCTACGTACTCGTCCTATCTCTAATTTAACTAGCCTTTACACAGACACACAATACACAGTTCAATCCTATATAATACCCTCGTTTTTGGGTCGGAGGTTATAAAAAACTGAAAACATTTACCTTACACCAACTTTTTGAAACGAGGAAAACAAACGAGAAAAAGAAACCGGTTTAGGAGGATAGTAAGAGATCACTGCTGCCCATTTTCTCTATTTTTAGGGTTCCGTACATCAAAAGGAAAAACGGAACCCTTATAGGATCACTTTGTTGTCCGTCTGTCTGTCTGTCTGTCAAGACCCTTTTTCTCTGGAACGCGTAGAGGTAGCATGCTGAAATTAATATCAAAAACCCAAGCCTGTGGTCCCTTGAAGCTGTGAAAAAATCAACCTTCTAAGTCAACGCAATCAAAACATGCAGTGATTGAAAAGGCCATTTCCATACAAATTGCCGATTTCCAAAAACCTAAAGGGTACAGATGTCCAATACAATGTCCAGATGTTTTGACTTGAAACTTGAAATTTGGTATGGAGGTAGCTCTTATAGCACAGCCACTCCGAAAAGTCTCAAAATCTTAAATTTTTATGTCTGTCTGTAGATTTCGCAGACCAATATAAGTTGACCCCACACTGCGTACATTTTGCTTAAGAGCAGGGCTCTGC
This sequence comes from Clepsis dumicolana, assembly GCA_963691665.1. NCBI lineage: Eukaryota > Metazoa > Arthropoda > Insecta > Lepidoptera > Tortricidae > Clepsis > Clepsis dumicolana. The sequence continues at coordinate 4,218,104 of OY829529.1, forward strand.
TAAGACTGGACTTCGTGCGCGAGTCCGACTAGCAATTGGCTGGTTTTTCATTATGCGTGTAGTTTTAGGCTAGCTATTGAAATCACTCTCAATCAGCAGCAGACTGCAGAAGTAGCCAAGCAGCCGAAGCGATCACAACGACTGTTGTTGCTTGTGTAGATCATTGTGACCGGTGCGGTTTGGTTGGTTGGTTCGGTTTGGTGGTTTGGTTGCTGGTTGCTTAGCTACTTCTGCTGCTGACTGTACATATCTATAGTCTACGTTGCGGGCATTGCTTCACTGTCTGACACATAGTACTCTACTCCGAGATATTAATTACAATACTGATTGTACCAACTGTTATCTTGCCTAGCTGACGTGACCTTGGGGCGAGCAGACTGCCTGGCATGTCGAACATGTTGATGGGTTAGCTGTCACCCTTTATCAGTTTACGTCAGTTCACTAATTGACCTTTCACTTAAATACAAAGTACTTAAGTAAGTGCCCTCTCTGCGACCGTACAGTTCGTGTCAATCTTAGTTGCGGTGCGGCTGGATTGTAGGTAGTCTGTCACTTGCTGGGGACACAAGATGCACAGAGATTGACGGGAATGTACACCCCCTCCCATGCCCTAAAAAAGTTACGACTCGCATTTAAGTTTGAAGCGCGTACCTGCTGTTCAAGTTGATGAGAGCTGGGCTATACGTATGAAGGGCGGGGAGAGAGCAGAGACAAACTTTAACAATTTTGAATATCACAAAATCAAAAAAAATGTGAATTGGTATTTGAAGCGCGACCGAAGCGTCCCCGTCTCAGCTTGGACAAAAATGCTTTCGTCCGGCTGTTCTGTACAGGTTGCATTTTTCATCCGATTTTCGTGAAATTTTGTGAGCAGGTCATATAATTATATAGTTTTTGTCGGTTTAATTTTTGGAAATTAAAACAAAAACGAAAAATATTAAAAAATTAGATCTACAGCTCATAGAACACTATACTTATAGTTTCCACATTTAAAAAAAAGTTGCTGGTTTGACTATGGAGTCAAACACCCAATTTGTTGAAGTGGAAGCACAAGAGCGGAAATCGCTAACGTACATATAATTAAACTAGTTTATGCCCCGCGGCTTTGCCCCCTTGAAATATTTCAAAATGGGCTAGTTCCCTATCTCGTGGGAATTTCGAAATGTAGAGGTCCACTACGAAGGGATTTTTCGAAATTACATACATTCAAGGTGGTTTAGGCTGTGCGCTGATAGATCAGTCAGTCAGTCACGTTTCTGTTTTATATGTTTATATTAAATAAGTCATGTCAATAAGTCTGCATAAGTCAGGTTATTCAGTCGTTGTTTACTACGAGTAGGTACCTACTATTGCCACAGACACTGTCAGACACGCGTCTCGTATTGCGCGCGCCACTCTGGCGCAACCACAACTGTCATTAAATCGCGCTTGCGCCTTGCGAGGGATGTGAATACAAACATAGATAATAATACTTATAGATTTATTTATACTCCGTTTTTGTTGCCAATTTTGTGGCACTAATTAGTGTCAGCGATATGAGCCGCGCGCACGCCGCGCACGGCTGCCGCCGGCCGTATACCTATCTAGTGTTCAGTGCTGGTTCAGTGATACTATCGTCTATGGTTCAGTGTTGTCTGATTCAATCAATTTTCAATTTTTTCATGGTTGCGTAGCCAAAATGGCAAAAACGGAACCCTTGTAGTTTCGTCATGTCCGCCCGTCCGTATGTCACAGACATTTTACTCAAAAACTACAAGATGTAGAGGTAGGTGTCTTGCAGAAGCCGCTACTTAGTTTTAGCAGGGAGCACTATATAAATACAATGGAACAAAAGTTAAAAAAAATATATTTTAGCAAACTTCAACGTGTGGCACATATGTATTTCGACAGCTCTTTTAAAAACACTTTGAGGTTTCTAAGCAATTTTTTTGATTAAGTGAATGTTTTTGGAAATAACCGCTCCGTAGCATAAATTGTGTCGTCGTCATCGTCTCCCCCCTCAGATCTTGTAAAAAAATACGAAAAAATTAGAAAGGTAACGCTTAATAAAATAATATAATACTTTCAATGAAAGTTATTTGCAATATGGTCGGATACACCGATTTTGACTTATTGCCGAAAAACTGCTCTTTTCAATGAATGTATGAAGATACGTTATTTTCATCGGTAGTGTATTTGTTTGTAGTAACAGTTACGGAACCCTACACTAGGCATGGCCCGACATGCTCCTCCCCGGTTTTTTAAAATTATGTTTTTTTTTATACGACAAGGAAGACAACGGGCAAGTGGGTCACCTGACGGTAAGTGATTACCACTGCCCATCGACACCCGCAACCACGGAGGGTTCGCAGATGCGTTGCCAACCTAGAGAGCTAAGATGAAATGCCTCTTGTGCCCGTAATTACGACCGGCTGTCTTACTCTCCACACCGGAACACAACTGTGCAATCACTGCTGCTTAGCTACCCGCAAATTGTGATGTACCTATCTGGTCGGAATGACCCGGCATTTGCAAGTCGGCAAGCGAGTCGGCGCCGGCGCTCCGCCGTCTGACACACATACCCACTTTGCAGACCTGATTGCGCTTGCGCGGCTTTATTGCAACTCTTATTATCAAGCTTATCGATTAATTTTAAATGATCAACAAGTCTCGGTATGTTCAAACGATTCAATAAAGCGACTGGAACGAGCTCAATAAAATATGACGATTTATGAGTTTCTTCAAACGTACGTTTCTTGTTTGGGCACTGCCTTGAATTTTTAATTAACTTTGTTATCTGTTGTTTTAGCGCCCATAGTAATACACATTCTGTGAAAATGATTATTACGGTTCTACAGATACAGCTGTCTGTACGTTGGCCGGCCGGACGGGCAGCGGAGGCTTAGTAAATTTAATAATAACATCCCGTAGTGGGTACCAGCTCAAAAGGAAAAACGGAATCTTATAGGATCACTTTGTTGTCCGTCTGTCTGTTTTTCTATCAAGACCCTTTTTCTTTGGAACGCGTATAGGATGCAGTCCCTTGAAGCTGTGAAAAAATCAAACTTCTAAGTCAACGCAACCAAAAGATACAGTCATTGAAAAGGTTGTTTCCATACAAATTGCCGTACTGTGAAAACCTAAAGGGTACCTACTTCCAGTTGTCCTAGAAACTTGAAATTTGGTGTGAAGGTAGCTATAGCAAAACCACTCAGAAAAATCTCAAAATCTTAAATGTTTATGTCTCTCTGTCATAGACCAATATAAAATTACCCGACACTGCGTCCATTTTGCTTAGGAGCAGGGCTCTGCTAGCACTATAAATTTAAAACACTGGGGATAAGCAGGAAAATCTTTGTACGGAACCCGCAGTGCGCGAGTCCTACTTGCACTTGGCAGGTTTTTTTTTAATCCCATTGCTGGGCAGAAAGAGAGCGCTCTACGGATCCCCGACACTCTGCTTGAGAGGCCATAGGTCAAACCACTGGGCTATCACGGCTGCCCTTTGGATAGGGAACCCTAAAAAGGACGCATAATGGTTGTGACGTATTTCTTGGCCTGGTCGGCGATTACACTAGGCGCTCTGAATGCCTAGTGTAATCGCCGACCAGGCCAAGAAATACGTCTCGATCGCGTTCGCGTTTAACAATTCTCATACTATTTGACACTTTAACGCAAACGCGATCGAGACGTATTTTGTGCTTTTTGATTACACTAAGGGCACTGATGCAGATGCCATTCTTAGTATTTCCGTCAGAACTTAAACTTCCGGTGCGCTTCGCTAGATAACAAGATAGGTATACATGTTTTATCGTGGAATGAATACTATTATCTCTTTGAGTGGAATAATTACTATCCTCGACTTCTCAATTATGTCTCAATGCGGAACACGGAACACATCTTGAGAGTGTCCCACTCCAAATAAAGAAAAAAAGCAAGGAGCATTTCGTTAATAACGTCGCAGTATTTACATCAAAATTCAAAATTCAAAATTCAAAATTTTATTCAGCAAATAGGCAGTTGAATGCTCTTTTACACGTCATTTTTTTTGAGTCTACCAGCGCTTTCGGAAAGACCATGATTGCCAAGAAGAATGCGCCGCAAGAAACTTGGCACAAAGTCATTTTTTCTAAAAACAAGTTACATTAGCTCTTACAATACGCAACCACAGACAAACTACACAAAGAAACCTCACTCTGTCATTAAAAGATTAAGAGAGAAAAAAAAAATACCGCATTTTAGAAACAAGTGTAAAAAGTAATTATTAAAACAGCAAAACCAGAACACTTTACTTTACTGGCACGTTTTAATTGAGCAGGAGATGTATAGGGTTCATCAAGTTGTTAAGAAGACTTTTAACATATAACTATTGTGTGACGTTGGCATAGCGAATTAAACGGATAAATCGACAGAACATACAATGAGTTGAATTAGCCTGACGTCTTGCGGACTAATTCGTAGTTCTTCATCTTGTGTGTTCGACTCGCTGCGAATGCGATTATTCCCCGAAGAAGGGATATGCACGCATTTGTCGTAATTATCAGGTTAAACTACGGCAGTAGGCCGAGCACGAGTTTTCGAATCCTCGTAACGTTACGTTCGTCTTATCGAAATCGAGAAACCTCATACTAAATTTTAGTTCCAAATACGCTCACGGGCGGTCGCTGTTCGAAACGTCATACAAATTTCTCGATAACGTTACTACTCGATTACGTTACGCAGGATTCGAAAACTCATGCTTGACCCTCTGTAATGTTTATATTTCACTACCTATGTTGGCATAGAAGTAATTTAAAACCAAATTCCAGACGTACGTCCTTTAGGAAGGACCACGCACTGTTGAAACATGCCGGCGAAGCTCGAGTACAAATACGTGGGTGACCCGTTTATTTCAATATGTATGAGTTAGAGTTGTTTAAAACGTTCTTGCCATCGCTCAAAGCCCCTCTAGGCCTCTACATATAAAACAGATAGAGCCTCTGGACTAGTTGGATTGACTGCCTTGTCTATATCTGTGAGTCAAGCACGACTTGTCGAATCCTGCGTAACGTTACGGTTATCATATCGAGATCGAGAAACCTCATACAAAATTTTAGTTCCAAATACGCTCACGGGCGGGCGCTGTTCCAAACGTCATACAAACTCGACAACGTTTACTATTCGATGTTACGTGACGCAGGTTTCGAAAAGTCGTGCTCGACCCTCTGTCGAATGGAAAGAAACCATGCAACTATTGTATAATAAAAAAAAGAAGTTTTTGTCGTAGGAAAATGCGTTCAGCTTCTAGGAAGTTAGCTCTTATTTATGCCGCACCTGCATCTCGAGACAGAGGAAATTACTTAATACCACCCATTAATAAGGAAAGTGTTGACTAAATATGTCATAAAACAGGCTTTAAATTTTGGTAAGATGGACAGTGAGGTTTGTACAGCGCAGAGAACGCGACAATCCGGTTTTCAGCAAAATAATATTAATCATCAACATCAGGTTGGCCAACATGTAAAACGTTACAGTAATTTTAACTGGTTGCAAACAAAAAATATTTCTCGTTTTTACTCTAGGCCACAAAAAAAAAACAAAAAATACGCATTGTGAGTTTTTTGATCTTCTTTTTAACTGTCTGTTTTTTTTTAATTTGGAGAACGAAGCGCTGCGCTGCGTAAAAAAATAGGAGGCGTATTTTTTTGTAATTATGATAATTTTACTTTTTATGTTTAAGTTAAGTCCTGTTTATTACTCGAGAAACTGGTTGATTGTGTAATAATTGTGTGAAATTGCACAGGATCGTAAGTAGCTCATTTCCCTGCAATGCCGGAAAGCAAAGCTATCGCTTTTAAACATCAGTTAAATCTACATCAGTGGTTATTTAACCTCGTTTTCTACCTCGAGGGGTGAAGTGAAAGATTCAGTGACTTATAAATGCGCTATTTCTATTTTGTTAGTAAATATTTGTGTAATACATTTCGTCGATACAGGAAATAGATACTTCTGTTCTGCATTTGATTTTGGTGCTTACAAAATCTCGATATTTTGAGATGCAAATTGCAAACAGAGCAACTAATAGTAGTTTATGCAACTGCTACATAATGAGGGTCCTTAAAACACGAGTGTGATCCTATTATGAAACTCAGCTTCGCCTCGTTTCATAAAAACACACTCGTGTTTTAAGGCCTAATTATGTGGAGTTGCATACATTACTTTATCTACACACATATTATAAGTACTCTAAGATGGGTTCAGAAGCCGAAGGCATATATCATACCTGTCACGAATTTGATTGTTTTTTTTTTTAAATCATAGACAAACATACCGAGCTGACGTTTCGTAAACTGTTTTTTGTTATTGTAAAAAAATATATAATATCACATTATTATTTATACATGTCTGACCGAACATGACTTATATACGTGAGTGATCAGTTTTATTTCACTATTATTGTAAATTACGTTGGTTGTCAAATTCGAAAAATCGAATTCGATATCGAAAAGTCATTACGACATCGAATTCGATGTCGTAATGACTATTACTTTACTGCTGGACCTGCTGGTCGTGGTGGTTGGCGGCGGAGGCGACGATGTACTGCAATGCGGGTCATTTTCTAATGTTTCTGAACGCATTATAGAGGACTTATGATATGTGTGTAGATAAATTTTATTAAAAAACTTGTCACAGATGCGTTTTATTTTAAGTTGCATATTATATTATTGCAGCTACCGGTACGACATAAAACTTAAATAAAAAGAAATACGCAGAACTTGATCCCGCGAGTAGTAAACAATTCATGAGCATCCAGTAGGTAAGTACCTATCATGAATATAGTAAACGTAGCTATCTTAATTTGTATGTGCATTTAAGCGAGCATCACATTTATACAATCCACCGAGTGTGTGATCCCTTAACGCGGCTGAATGGCTCGAGACTACGACCGTTGTGCTAGATAGTCTGTCTATTGACGGATCAAGGTTGTGTCCGGCCGGTTTGGCGCCAACGTGTGACTTGAATGCTGGCAACACTGACATGTGTTTTCATTTTCCAGGCGTACCTAATTGCTGGCGGGGTTTGTGATTGCATTTAAGACATAAGACAGGATAGGATAGGATCGAAGTAATTGTTCAAATGTTTAACCGCTGCTGTGAATCCAAATTTTAACTGGAACCCTCCGCTGAAAAAGGTTGACCTTTGTTAAAGGGTGCTGTTAAAAACTAATTTAAATCTTATGTAACGAGACCAGGGGCGTAGAAATGTCTTGGTTTCTCCAGCTGATGGGCAAAGGCCGCCTCTTCTTCACGCCACAGGTCGCGTTCAAGTTATCCCGCCATCTTCTTTTTGGTCTGACTCAGCTTCGACAACGGACGGTCCTATTGTACTTAAAATTCCCTTTAGTTAATTCATTCGGGACATTCAGTCATTCAGCTTCAAGGAGCAGAAACAAAACACTGCGTTCGATTTCGCTTTTCAAAAATCTACCTCACTCTCCCAAGCTTGTCACTTTATCAATTCAAAATCAACCTTATCTTAAAGCCCCAGAGTTAGTGTTGCTGCTACGCAATTCGGGTAGATAGAGCGGTCACAAAGTGAGCCACCGCGCTTGCGCGCATCGCAGACGGTGTCTAGACGGTGAGGTCTTTTATCACGCCGCATTGTGCCAACATAATATTAATAATATTATCACATATTACGACCAGTTACATTTGAACTTTCGGCTTCCAAAGTTTTTCAATGAGGACTGAGGTTGTAAAAGTTATACGTAGCGTCATAAGCTCTCGTAATTCTTTGTACAGATATAAAATGAAAAAAATATATAAATTTATAGTTAACAGGAGCGTTGTCAAGGCCCAGTGATAAATGGAAGGAAGATGGGAAGGCCTTTTGCTTATGGTTCAGCAGGCTATACACCATCCTAGCACCATACTTAAGAATGTTAAGATGAGTGATCCAGTGAATCAACTTATTATGACATACCTATACTAAGTACCGGTAAGTTAACGAGAAATTTAAATCAATCTGCGTGGTGCCTTGGTACGTACGCCACGAAAGATGTTATAGCATCAGAATAAATAATTAAGTACCTAATTATAACTGAGAGTGTTAATGAAAATGTCCAAGACATTGACTCTATCCGCGCTACAGCAAAACAAAGCTTTTTAATTGAAAAGGAACTACCATTGGTTTACGAAAGTAGATACTTACTACGTATAATTACAAATATTATATAGTTATCTCATCATCATCATCACCAGCCTTTTTTTTTACGTCCCACTGCTGGGCACAGGCCTCCTCTCAGAATGAGAGGGCTTGGGCTATAGTTCCCACGCGGGCCCAGTGCGGATTGGAAACTTCACACACATCATTGAATTGCTTCGCAGGTGTGTGCAGGTTTCCTCACGATGTTTTCCTTCACCGAAAAGCTCATTATAAATTACAAATGTAATTTCGCACATAAATTTCGAAAAACTCAGAGGTGCGAGCCGGGGTTTGAACCCACGACACTCTGCTTGAGAGACCATAGGTCAAACCACTAGGCTATCACGGCTTCGTAGGCTATCACGGCTTCCTTATTTTATCTAAAAGTAAGTAAACAATATTCAGAAATAAGTAAGCAAGCCAATCGGCAATCAGGCAGAACACAGATAATTAGCACGATACTATTTAGTAACTTATATGACCTTGACCCAGTAGGTACAGTAAGTATCCGAACTTCAAAATCTGTCGGTTAAAACAATTACCTACCTAATCACGTGACTCATGAGGGTAATTAAGATGAACCACAGACACACAAAAAATGCTGTGATTAGTTTTCTGAATCATTTATCGGTTTATTTGTTGAATTGCCAAATCTGAGGGTCGAGCACGACTTTACGTATGCTGCGTCACGTAAAATCGAATAATAAACGTTGTTTTTAATATAATTCAACTAAGTGTAACACTACCTACAAAGTAAATTAAAATATTAAAACTAAAACTAACTTAAAAATAAAATACCTACCAAACCTGGACCTTTGACATTTGGAACAGCGCTCACCCGTGAGCGTATTTGGAACTAAAATTTAGTATGAGCTTTCTCGATCTCGATACGATAACCGTAACGTTACGCAGGATTCGACAAGTCGTGCTTGACCCACAGCAGACTAACCACACTCGTTACACGTCACGAGACGTTTGAACTAACCGTATAAATGTGGTCACAATGCAAAGTTAATGTTAAGCAGCTAAGGAACTCTTCGCAATAAAATGACGAACTGATTGCCTTATATGGCATTATGTTTACCTACTTATTCTTGAAAAGCCCCCTATACAGGTTGTTACAAAAATACCTGTAAAGCCGAAAGGGGGTTAAACGATCCATTATAGAGAGTCCATTTACATATTTGAATCACTGTAGCTATGAAATATATTTTTTTTTCATACAATATGCAAACCCTAACCCTATATTATTTTGTAACACTTTGTACAACGTAAGTGGGAAAAACTATACATATTACAGCTTTAGTGCGTGATCTACTTACTACCTATCCGAGCATTTATTTCATAACTAGCTGTGCCTGTTGCCCGCGACTTCGTACGCGTAGATTTCGGTTATCGCTATCCCGCGGGAACTATACAATTTTCCCGAATAAAAAGTAGCCTATGTTATTCCTCAATATTCAAACTATCTTATTACCAAATTTCAGGTAACAAACAGACAGACAGAGAGACAGAGTTACTGTCGCATTTATAATATTAGTTAGGATAGTTAGAATTTAATATTTATTAATATTTCTATGAAACACAATGTACGGGCCCGGCTACAGTGGTTGTGCCGAAAATATGGAAATGCAGTTGGTTCTGGCGGCGCGCCAGGATTGTTACGTTCCTGAGTTTGTCAGCGCATGGAATTGTTTACTTTGGCGGCTGGAATAGTTGCACACAACGTTGATAAATATTCACGTAATAATGTCTACGTTTCTTTAAAGAGTTTAAAGCCTGTTAGCCCCTTTCACAGGTTTGAACCGGCTTTTTGGGTATCGGCGCGAACGACATCGGATAATACCTATAATTTAAAGATCAAAGCGCTTTTTGTTATCGTGCCCGAGTTCCATTCTAGTCGTCACGGGAGAGCGAAGCGTGTGCAATTGGGTATTTGACTGAATGTAAAATAAATTTGCTGGTTTGACCAAGGCCATAAATTAAACTAAACCGCTTTATAAAATTACATAGGTACTTACATACAAACATTGCAAGTTAAATAAAAGCTTAACTTGACTACCCGATAACACGCCGGTGGGAATCGAAAGGTTATGTTTATGTCATAGTATAAACAACCCATATTTTTGCCCATGATTTTAGCACTGGCCGCAAAAAAAGCTTTCAGTTGTTTTTTTTCGTAAGGCTGAAATGCGTAATATCTGTCGCCAGTCGCATGCGGGTGATAAGGTCATAGATAAAGCAGACGTCTTGCCATAGAGCAGGGGTGATTTTATTGCCTCGGGTGTGGATAGATACTTTGCAGGGCTGACAACACAGCATAAAAAGTGGAGGTTACTTTTCTATGCCTGTCAACAATTAAAAGTTTTTATTATTATTAGAATTGAGATCTTCATTTTATGTAAAGCCTTTATGCACGATTGGAAATATATATGTCTCTTTTACAAGGTAATAAATAATATTTGAAGAAAATATTAAACCCAAATTACATTCGCCATAAACGATGTTTTCAGGAGAGCATGACCGAATCGAATCAGAACTCAATAAAATAATAAAATACTGGCCTCAAAGACCGCAATAAACGTCAAGTTCTAAATTTAAAAATTAATTCGTCCAAGGGTTGTTGAGCTGTCAAACTAATAAACGATCAGCAATGACGGGAAATCCTTGCAATATAAACTTCAACTCTAAAATCAGCGTACAAGGTTTAAGTTTTATCGGAGCTGGTTGATAATTGCTCTGGTATTGATTCATAGCCTGTAAGATATTCTCCGAAAGACGTCGTTGTTCTGGTCTTGGTGTTGGTACTTGTTTTTTTTTTTAATAATTACATCGGCGCCTCGGTAAAATTGAGTTATGTTGTGTCTTGACACGCACTTCCAACTTATTTTTACCATCAATAGTAGCGCCACCATCGAGCGGCTGACAAGTTTTAGTATGAGAATAAGGTTACTTCCATTTTTATTCACCTGCGTTTTAAGTTTGTAATATTGTTAGCGTTCTCTATGAGGCTAGATCTAGATAGGTATGTGTATTATAATAGGTTGAACGATGTGAAATTTTATAATAAAGTAATAAAAAGAAGAAAGGCAACATTGTCAGCATTTTTGATTTACATGAGAATGTTTTTATGCAGACGATGTAATTGTCAGCTATTTGCAGTCACTTTTTATGTCGTGGTTAATTCGCATTAATTAAGCTACTCGTAATTATTCAAAAGCAACGCCAACTTCACTTTCGTTTTTAAAATTAGTTATGGTTGTAAATGAATTAACCATAAAAATGTATACTTAGCTTTAAGTAGCTTTAAGTATTTGTTCCATTAGGTTTCGTTGCAGTATCTACGCCCTAGAAACAGGGGCGACCGGCTCAACTCTCGTTGCGGGCCCAAAAAGCCCTTATGTAGATCGGCCCCTGTCAGCAAACATACTATTTTCTTTTTGACCTTGATTCTATTAATTTAGGGGCTTTGGTAGGTATACTTTTTTACTAGCTTATATTTACGTATTTCCGTTAGTTCATTCGAATATGTTACGACTAGAATCTTACCCACTTCTGAGTGGTCAAAATCACTTGCAATTTGGTACGGATAACCAGATTAGATGACAATACTACTACTTTGGCAAGTACAATCAATAAAAGGTAACGTTGGCAACCCTAGCAACCCTCTGCAGTTTGGGATAGGTCGGTGGTCGATAACCACCGTCACGGCAACAGCAGTTTACGTGTAATACGGCTGTTATTTCTCCTTATCCAATAAGACGAGGCGTTAAAGACATGGCACAAGTACAAATTACCCCGAAACTCGGGAGGATTCTAACCTGAGGGTATAGGTATGAGTTTTTAAACTTTACTTAATTTTCTAGTACGAAGGTGTAAGTATACTCTCAGTACTGTAATCATTATAAATGGAAAAATATTTTTCACATTTAATAAAACAAAAACTTTTATCAACTTACAGGAAATATTTTATTTTGATTTGTAAAACCTGAATAGTAGCGGGTCTATTCCTAGCAGCAAAACTTAACAGTGCTTTTAATTAGTATGGGAACCCCCGTTTTAATATTTACTCAGAACAAACCAAACGAAATTATATAGAACTACACTAACAAAGCCTACCAAACTGGGAAAAATCTACTTTATTGCCAGGGTATAAGAACTTCAGTGAACACAGTGCTTTCCTGGTATTTCTGTGCGTATTGACTGATTTATTACTAAACGCCCTACTCTATTACTTCACTTGGGGAAACTAAACGCAATTTGTATTTACAAACTTAACTGTGCTATTTCAGTAAAACGTCGCACGCCTAAAGTTTATTTCATAAGAATCAGAATTGAGTAATTCTCCGAAACAAGATACGCAAATAATAATAAAGTCAAATTTCAAAAATGAAATCGAATAGGAAATTTTATTTTTTAAAATAGTGAAATCGGAATATTGCTGGCCAGCCAGCCACAACGTATTTATTGCAAAATGGGGTGCATTCTTTTCGGTTTAAAAAGTTAACAACTCTTTGTTGTCTGTGGTCCGTGAGAGTGCAACATCGATTTTTCGCGCCAAAGTGTTTTCGTTGGCGTGAGAAAGGGGCGGTTTAATATGTTTATTTGCCTATAATATTTAGATTTATGTGTTTGTATTTGTAGAGAGCGTTGGGGGAAAATTGCTTCATTAAAACAGAAGCTTATTGAAAAAGTTTGTACGTGTGCGTTTAGTGAGAATAACAGAAAGACAACATCTGTTGATGTTGATGCAGACAAGTAATAAATAACACTGCTCTGGGTGGATGTTACTATTCGGGGAACTTCTGCTGCACTCAGTAAACTTCAATGGATTCTAAACTCTTTCCATTTTATATAATTTGTACTTCAATATGAAAATATTTGCCAAATACCTACTATCAAATATAAATTCATGTTTCTTACAGTGGAAAATGTTCTTGACGCACTATTTGGCAGCTGTTACTACCCTATTTAATTAAACTAGCTTTTGCTCGCGACTTCGTACATGCATAAACCCCGTTTAGTCTCTATCCCGTAGTAAACCAAATCCATCCGTAAACATAAAGGCAACCTCTAAGCAAAATGTCAGCCTTCTATAGGGCCAAAGGTTTTGTCTGACAGTCACTAAGTTAGTAACCGAAGAATTTTATTTACGAGCTAACGGTTATTACAAAATTATCTGTTGACAAGTTACATAGGTACTTTTTCCCTTACAACTTTACCTTTTTCCTTTAACTTTAATCTGTAATCTCAGCTCACTAGATGTTTGTTGTTAGTGGAACAATTAGTGGCTGCCATGACGCCAAATTACCCGAAAATAACAGTGTGTTGCCTTAAGTTGTAGACGATAAGACGATTAACTTAACTTTACACTTCTGTCTTTTAACGGGTTTAATTAAGTGCTTCTTATGTATGCCTATTGTCTATCGCCGCGCCGACGTGGTATAAAAATAGTTCTACATTGGTATTGCAAGATTTTTTTTTTGCTCTCCACTGGTAAAATCTTTGAAATCGAGAACATCAGTTTTTGATTGATTTGATATGCGTTTCATTTTTATGAAAAGCACAGAACACTACCGGAAAACAATGGGCTATCATTTTATCCAAGAACTCCTGTTTCGAGTATCAGTTAATAATATATGTACATATATTATTGTAATAACAATATGAGGTAGATAACATGAAAATACTTGCATGAATCCTGAAAACAAGACACTCTTTCTTTGGGCAGTCGTGTAATTAATTACACGATACAGGTTGTGATAGCGATATTCTGGGAAACTGCAACAAATACGACTACCTACATAATCTGCAATATCTATTATAACCTACATAATAATGCCATAGGTTAGGTAACCACTTCATCTATCGACCGAATTAACTCTGTAATCTATTTAAAATATATCTTTTTAATCCTTCAAAAAAAGTTACAACGATCCTCTGCAACCGAGTAGGTAGCTGTACCTAACGTAATCTTTGAATCCGTCCGAATAACGTTCCATTCAGTGTAAAGTTAACAAGAAACCATCAAAACATTAATATTTACTTACTCATGTTTAGGCTCCACACACAAATCTCGGCCAATCAAACAAATTAGTAGCAAAACAAAGCATTGCGAGGCGCGAGATCGCTGCGCGGGCGCGGCGCAGGCGCCGTAGTGATGTGAAGCTGAAGCTACCGACATGTTGATAGACGGGTTACACAGTCGATAGTTGACGTCGTGAATCTTTAAGGATAATGGTTAACTATTTCAGTAGATAAAGTAACCACAAAAAAGATTTTTTTTTTAACAAGCTTTTTTGCCGACCGTACTTTTGTTGTCTATACCTACTTGTATTGTCATCCAACTTACATATCCATACCAAATTTCAAGTCAATCTTACCACTGGAAGTGGGTCAAATTTAACTTGCCAATACAAATTACATATTGTAAGTAAGTTAATATAAAGCTTGTAAAAAAAACCCGGAAAAGTACGAGAAGGACTCGACTACCGAGGGTTCCGATTCTAACCTTTTCGCATTTTTTTTGACTGTTGCTTCGTACCGATTCATGATTCTAGGTCAATGGGAATTAAGTAACCTATAAAGACATCGTTAATTGGACTTACTGAGAAGCTGCGTCGCAAGGCAGCCGTATGAGACATGATTTTGCATGGTTAAGGATCCAAATGGCGTCTTATACGGCTGCACTAGAGGGCGGCTGACGGCTTACTGTTCTTTCGTAATACGGTTGTTATCTTTCAGGGGTATTACTTTCCTTCATAGTTGACTGTATGATATATTTAGGGCTCTTGTAGCCATATAAAGTTCGTTCAGTAGTCGTGTTATTGCCAAACTGTCGATTGAGCGTCGAGCTACATCACTAGTCTTTAGTTTAGACAACGCCGCGAATAGCAAGGTCATCGAACTCCAATAAATAGCTTACCTGCCCGATACTTCCGTAGAAATAAAAATACAAGGCAATACATAATTAAGTAAGTACATGCTTGATATTTATTAACCAAAGATGTCTCTTTAAGACAAGTTTTGTGTTTACTCGTACTGTAAAGATTCATCACCGTAAGCCGACAGATAGTTTTACATAGTTAAAGCTCAATCTTACTTGCACAAAATCCAATTTGCACTAACCAAACCTAATTCCAATTTGTCTTGCGCCAACTTTTACACAGATCGCTTGTGCATGGAATTTAGACAGTATAGACATTTCTATATTATAAACACAGAATGGAACAGGATACCCTTAAGACAGGAAGATATCCTGTCTACCCCGCTTTTACCTAACCTTAAACCTTTTAAAAACCTTAAGCTTTTAAAAACCTTAAACCTAAATAATTCAGCATCCAATCACACCTTTAAAATACAACTTACACATAAAACAGATGATGCACAAATAGCCACGGCCGCCGGCTCGCAGCTATAACAAGTACCTACTATATTAAAGCACCGCAAGACGGCGCGTCGAGTCCTTTCCTAGTAGATTGATTGTGTACCAAATTGACCACAATGCGGAGATTGTGTCCAGCGCGCAATGAACACGTCAACAGAGCATTTGTTCGCCGCAGTCGTGGCTAGGCAGCTATAAACAACGCGAGGCGGGGGCGCAATCGATATGTCATTGAACTTGAACCATAATTAGGGTGCGACGCGCCCTTGAGCTGTGGGCGAAGGGACTCACTATGGATTTTGTTAGATGTAGTTCCTGGATGTTTAACGCATGTTGGAAAAAGGTACGTCAAAAAACCAAAAAAAAAAATCGGGCAGTTTTGCTAACCGCCGTAACCGGGTTTTACTAGTCATCAGACCTTAGCAAAGTTCTATAATTTATTAGAAGGAATGACCATGCAGAAGGAAGGAGTATTTATGTATAATAGAAAGTAGTTTACACAGTTAGGTGGTGTTAAAAGTGAATTAAAAGTAAAAAAAAAAAAACTTTTATGTATGTTAGAATACGTACATGCAGACAGTGCCGAACGAAGTGGCTAAGGCATAAACAGCGCAGGAAAAATCATTTGTGTTAATTAATACCAGGACGTTTTTGACCATTTTAAATATCTTTCCCCTTTGGCTTAATTCATCATCCATCATCATTTCTGTGTTACTAATAAAAATACTTTTAAATTACAAAGTGAAAATTATTAATGTAAACTTCTAAACTCAACTTAATTTAATTCGTATCGTGCAGCAAATGAGTCTGTCATTCGTTGACGTGAGCTCCCATGACTAGCTGGCTCAATTAAGTATTGCTCAATTATTAACAAAGTCACGAGTCGCCAGACTGTTGTAAGCTGTGCATTTTGCTGAACACTGCGAGATACCGTTATGTTTTTGATTAAGTTAAATGTCCCATATTGTGCAGTCAATAGCGACTTTGACAGGTGCCTTCCTTTCGTTGGGACTCTGAGAAGACAGACCAGCCAGAAAGGGGACGAGGAATACACGTAGCACACGTCTACGCTCATGTCAAAATTTGTTACGTTACCACAAACTCACACCAAAATAAAAGCTCCCACAACACAGCGCCCAAATCCAAAATACGCACACAATCAAAGCTACCCTGATCAAATATGATGTGTATATAATAGGTAAGGTGCATCGGGGTATTTCCGAAAACGGGTATATTCAGAAACTTCAAAAAATCTAAGCGATATATTTATATTTTCATCATTACTCTAGAGGCCCGCTTTATTGTGCTCGCCGCATCAGTCATCGCGAGCCGCTATTGTCGACCTGACGTGCATAGCGTCGATTTATCCCAAACAAGTGCTTTTCGCGCCAATTTCGGTTCAAACTTTTTCTCGGAATTTTGTTTGGTTATTTGAACAGTTGTTTCTTTTTTCGATAAATTGTCGTTTTTTATGATTAGCTAAGAGGAACACAATGTCCTAGCTGTGATTAAAAAAAAATCGGAATAACCCCTCCGGGGTTATTCTGATATATACTCAATTCGCAATAACCCCACTTGGCTTATTCATAGTAATTAGCAGCGGTTCTCAATCTGTAAAAAAATTAACACTACAATTTAGATGTGAATATAAGAATCCTTAATTACAATAAAATTAAAGATAGACTAGTGTAGTTGCGCATGGAATGGTAAAGTCAGTAGCGCATTGTATTTCATTACATACCTACTTAAACAATTTTTGAGTTCTATAATATATCATATCATCATGTCATAATTATTCCTTATACCAGCTTCGTTATATACAGTTCTTCTCTCGGTTTTAATAAACTTTACAAAGAAAATAATTTAGGCATCATACATGGCACATTATGATAATGAAAGTTTGAGAACCGCTGATCCTTCCTGGGGTAATTCCGAACAAACAAAGCTGTATGTAATGAAATTAGCGGTTCCAGTGAATAAAGTAAACATATGTTGCGTGAGGGGTAAAGAAGGACAAAAAATAACTGCGAAACTTCAGTCAAAGTATAATAAACTCCATTTTTTAATAATTTCGGAATTATCCCAAGGTAGTTCGTAATTTACCCAATGCCAAAAAAATACAACTCAATACTTTAAGAGTTTAATTTTAAAAACCCGTCTATATATTCTGGATTCTATTACATATTTATGATAGGTCTGTTCATTAAGTAAACAGAGGTAAAACAACAACGGCAGTAGATACAAAACTTCTTTGAATAAAAAATCTAAATATAGACCTCTAGTCAACTCGCATAAATTTCTGTCGGAATTGCCCCGATGCACCTTATATAAGTTATATTGCAGTGCCCTACTACAGGGTTTCATGTTTGGGAAAGTAACGTATTAGTTTTTAAGATCCAATGTACCCATGAAAGCAATGAATAAATGACTAAATGTGTTCGGAGTGCTTCCAAACCGAATCGCGAATTACCTAAAGCCTTCCAATTCTACATGTACATTCCACCTTTCAGCAAGTGCAAAGGGCAACAACCATACAACATCTAGAACATGACATCCAAAACAGCCGATGGATACTGATGTGAAATTGAAGAACTAACTAAAAGTATATGCTTTACCTATTTTACAAAAGAAAACGTCTGACTTATCACTTCGAGTCGGTCTTGTACACAAGCTATTGTGTTAGGAATGATTCACGTTCTTAAAACACGTGTCCTGACTTATGCTCTAGTCATGCTTAAATGCTTATCTAATACAATTATGTAGCTTGAGATAGCTTGTTTGACAAACTATGATATCAACTAAATCCAAGAGGACTAGATGTTGTTAACTAGAGTTTGGCCATCGAAAGTTGACGCTAGTCTATAGCTATTTAGACGGCAACAATACGTCAAATGTCATAATTGAGAAATAGCCAGTACTGCACAGTCAGCAGCAATAGTTGCTAAGTAACCGACGCGGTCACAATGATCTAAGCACGGCTCTATTGTTATAGACATAAGAGCTTGTGCAGATCATTGTGAGCGCTTCGGTTGCTTAGCAACTATTGCTGCTGACTGTACCTATCGTAACGTAATCGTATCGAAATCGAGAAACTTTGTAGGTACTAAATTTTAATTCCAAATACGCTCACGGGCGGGCGCTGTCCCAAACGCTATACAAATTTCTCGACAACGTAACTCGGGCCGCTGTACAGTCAGCGTCATATATATGGTGACATCCAAAGTGCTCAAATAGTTCGGTACACCATACGATTTGTATGGTACGCTTTGGATGTCACCATATATATGACGCTGACTGTACCATACATTTCGTATTGACATTTCGACCTCTGCTTAACACAATTAATAGCGCGAATCTATATTAGTTTTTCTTTAAATTCATAGATGGCGCTGTTGTGGCGCTATTGAGTAAGGACTAAGGCTCAATACAAATTATTTCTGCACGAAGTCGCTGGCAAAAGCTAGTCTTATGTACATAAATAAAAACCCTATTTTTAAGCAACTTCGAAAAAGGAGGAGGTTCTATGTTCCACTGTACGTTTTTTTAGGTAGGCAACCCAATCACAAATTACATTCTAAGAGTATCCAATGTAAATACATTGGATACTCTTAGAATGTAATTTAGAACATAATCAGAACAGTAATTCAATGAAAAATGTTTCCTGTTAGTTAAGTATTATTAATTGTTTTTGTTATTTTCATGTTCCAAGTTTTTAAGTTGTGTTCTTGATACATTCTTCTCCTTATTATCTAATATTCCGACTGAAGGACTTTGTATCCATGGTCATGAAATAAATAAAAAAAAAAAAATTACATTGGATAAGCTTCTATTACAGAAAAGGAAAGTACTCAATCACTAATCAATTAATCATATTTGATTATCCGACCTACCCGATGATTAACAGGCATTGATTAACAACATGCACTGTTCATGCGCGTCATAATCATAAGACGCACGCATGTTTAGGGTTACCCGATAGAAAATTTTAAAGTATCAAGTTTAACTATAATCGGTTCAGCTGTTTTTGAGATATTGTAGTTTGTAATTAAAATATCGGGGGTTTTTCAACTTTTCTAAGTTGGTTTAATATTGAATAATGTGAAGTCTTCACATTTTCAAAATCCGGCTCGCTGTAACCCTGCCTGTCAGAAGCGTTTAAAATTTTGTCTGTTCGAACAAAAAAAAAAAGAAAAAAAAAATACAAAAAGATACTCCTACTGAGATCAAAAAAAAACCTGCATTCAAGTCTCGTTGATTTTCTTTAATATGCATTTTTACTGATTAATAACCTAACCAACTTAGAAAAGTTGAAAAACCCCCGACATTGTCATTTCAAAGTTCAGTATTTCAAAACCTGGTAAACCGATTTTAATGAAACTTAGCTAAGATAACCATCTCGATTAAAATAGCTTTCGACTGAAAAAAACCGCATCTAAATCGGTCCACCCGTTTGGGAGCTATGATGTCACAGATACACAGATACACAGACATACAGATACATAGATACACAGATACACATGTCAAACTTATAACACCCCTCTTTTATGTCGGGGGTTAAAAATATTAAAATAGAAATACGAAAATTAAACTATGAATTGATATAGGATCCCAAACAATCAGACGAATAGTTAAAAATATCCTGAAATCTCGGTAAAACCTAAGATATGCTAACCCAACAACATGTTCCCTACCCATGTTCGTGTGTCAGATGATATAGCATGAATATTGTATTTGTAGCCCTGGCCTTCTTGCCAGATGGTTTTTTTTTCAAGTGTCATGTCTCAAATGTATGTATGTCTACTTTATTCACAACAAACCAGGAAATGTGTACATAAATAAAATGATAATTTTAATTAGTTTAACAAAAATATAACTAACATTATACATACAGTCCGCGCGAGAGCTCCTAGGAATCAGGGGCTGGGTTTGTTTTGTTTTGTCAAACAGAAGGAAAAGATAAACTAACGAAAACAACATAAAAAAATAGTCTGACCATTTTGCACAAGGCCTTGTGCAAGGGATTGTGTACGTGTTTTTGGCATTTGCGTGAGTTTGTCAAAAGGTAGAATAGAATGGTTTATTTCTTAGAATATGGTAGGTACAATATAATTACAACAGCATATTCTGCCAGATTTGGCGTAGAAATATCTAACGGTTACAATTACAAGTCTTGAATTAAATTACGAATAAAACTGTCATTTGTAAAATTATGAAATAAATTCAATTAAAATTACTATTACATCATCCTAACTAATATTATTAATGCGAAAGTAACTCTGTCTCTCTGTCTGTCTGTTTGTGACCTCTTCACGGGAAAACCGCTGCACCAATCTAGATGAAATTTGGTAAGAAGATAGTTGGAATATTGAGGAATAACATAGGTTACTTTTTATTCGGGAAAATTGTATAGTTCCCGCGGGATAGCGATAACCGAAATGTATGCGGCCGAAGTCGCGGGCAACAGCTAGTTAGTATATAAAGATTATACAGGTCATATAAAACAGTGTAAGTAATGAGTTTGTAGGATCGTAACAAATTTTAATACGGGTGTAGACATGTGTTAAAGTGGCAGAAAAAAGTAGTGTAGATAAGCTAATAATACGACTGCTCCCATATAATGTCGCTTCTAAGTATTAAACAACTAAAAACTTAAACAAGTTTTTCTGCATAATGCACAAACCTCAGAGGCCCGAGTACGAATATTCGAATCCTGCGTAACATAATCGAGGAATTTGTATGACGTTTGGAACAGCGCCCGCCCGTGAGCGTATTTGGAACAAAAATTTAGTATGAGGTTTCGCGATTTCGATACGATAACGAGCGATAACGTTACGTTGCGCAGGATTCAAATATTCGTACTGGGACCTCAGTTGTCTTCGTAGCGCGGTAAAGGTGTTTCGTCAGTGCGTTAAAGCTGGCTCGGCGTTAAACAAACAATGTAGGCGTTGTTTGTGGGATGCCTTAACACCGACTCGTTACTGAATGGTTCGCCGAAGAAATACTGGTTGGATGTGGCTTCGAAAGTGCGGGTCGGACTCGCGCACCGAAACTTCCAAGTCTGACGTTTTTCGGATTTTTCCCTTGACTTGACTGTGTGCTTCGTGCCAAATTTCATGATTCTAAGTGGCAAGTATAGGTTTTGATTTACTTGGGATTGTCAGACGGACGGACAACAAAGTTATGATATAAGGGTTCCGTTTTTTTTCTTTTGAGGTAAGGAACTCTAAAAATTAAAAAAAGAAAAAGATTTGCTAAAGGGAATTTGGGCATCTCCCATTGGTGGAATGTAATTTCCACTTGTTCCAAAGGACTGAAAATATTTTGCTCAAAAATGAACTTTAAACACATGCCTTAAGCTTTTACGGTTCCGTGGAAAAAAGAGAAACTAGTCTTCCGAGAAACATAATTAAGCGTCAAAATGACCTAACGCAGAGAAAGCTCTTAATTAGGCAATAAACATAACTTCTAATTTCAGAAGCAGTGCTACGTTAGAGGAGACACGAAGTCTTTAGCTTATCTTTGCACTGTCTACGCTCATTTTAAAAACCTGAACATAAAAATTTTAAATAAGCAATTTTAACCATAGAAGATTTCCCCCTCCTGCGGAGACGATTCTGCCCGGGCCAACAACTTCACTAACAAATTATTGTATTGTCATCTAACTTACATATTCATACCAAAGTTCAAGTCAATCCGACCACTGGAAGTGGATTAAAAACTTGCAAGATTTGACCCGAACATTACATATAAACATACACATACATAAGTATATTGCAAGTTAATTATACATACTCTTACATCTTTTTTTTGTCTAATGCTTTGGCGAAGGCATAATAAGTGTCTCATTAAAACAAAATCGTATATTTTCCCAAGAAATTATGTGTTTCACGCAGCACAGAATCTACTACACTTTTAAGCCAATAAACAACGTCGCTCAGCAGTAAATCCAGTAGATCGCTGCACATTAACATTTGCCAACTGCATTATGCAACGAACTTGGGTCTTACTTGGGTATGCCACGAGCTGGCGGTATGGGAACCTTGCGAGTTCCCAGGAAGTACCTGGAACTGGTGCTAGAGCCACAGTAGATAAATAAACATCACGGGACAATAAAATTACACCAAATTACACCAAAGGTCTTGTGCCAATTCGAAATCTCAAAATTTGTAGTGTATCACAGTAGTTTTTTTCCCGATCTGGGATTCGTGGGCATAGACTCTATCCTAGCTCACATGGCCGCTGTCTGAATAAAACTAGAATAATAATTAGGAAATTGCCATTAGAACCATGCATACTGAAAAGGTTTTATAGGGGTTCGTGACAATCAGTCTGGTCTCAGGGCCTCGTTTATATTGAAAAAGATTTTAAAAATATTGATGTTCGAGCCAGTGCAGAGTGGGGGGAGTCAAACAGCGTGCTTTCTGTTATTAATGTATTTTCTATCGTGGTGGTGAAAAAGAGGCCGGGGCTGCGGTGTGCCAGAGCTTATATAACCTTAAGCAGCGCCCTCTGTATTACTTACAAACTACATGTATTTATTATAACACCCTCTGTGGATCGTGCCTTGCACTATATCGATTGCATTCTAGCTTAAGTTAATTTAGGAACATTATGTTACTTATTAATTGTGAGAGCGTTCGTTAGATGGCGCTTGAACAATTGATGTCGACCAAGAAAGTCTTTTACCACTTTTGATGACAGTTCCTACTTCAGAAACAAAACAGTACCTTAAGCTGATTATCACAATGTTTTAAGACGTACTATCGAACAAATTGATTCCTGTCCCACCGTGGAGCCTTTTCACATTAAACTTCATGGTGACATCGCATTGCTTGACAGGGAAGACCGTTATGACATTTACTGTGAATACGTTCTATGGTGGATCAGAAGTCGTCTTACTTACCTGTCTTGCATGAAGTCTTGCTTGAATTTCTTCTGCATTTTGAGGGTAGCTAGTAGGACTCGCGTTGACTCACACAGATGCACGTACAATGTACACACATTGTCCAATACACATACGTCATCCCGTGCATGTAAGTATACGAGTAGTAATAACGCATATTAACTATGGAGTATCCGCCCATTGGCGTACCTACTGTGTAATATGTGTAAAACAAAGTCAAAGCTGGAATGAACTTCTTTGCAATAGCAATTGCCTATATCCTGAGGGCATACTTATTTGTTTTCATAGTAAATACTATGGTAGGGAACATGTTTATTGTATTTCAATTAGACGTTGTTATTATCAAAAAAATACACTTTTTAACTTTGCGCATAAGTTTTTTTTTATACAACGAGGAAGGCAAGCGAGCAAGTGGGTCACCTGATAGTAAGTGATCACCACTGCCCATAGACACCCGCAACTCCGGAGGGTTTGCAGATGCGTTGCCAACCTAGAGGGCTATAAGATGAAATGCCTCTTGTGCCCGCAATTACACCGGCTGTCTTACTCTCCACACCGGAACACAACAGTGCAAACACTGCTGCTTAGCGGCAGGATTAACGAGTAAGATGGTGGTAGCGATCCGGACGGACCTCGCACAAGGTCCTACCACCCGTAGTTGCTCAATGATTAAAGTGTAGTCACCAGCAGTAAATAAAACGAATCGGTTTCGTTAGAGATTTGTGGAATTCGACATATTTTTATTATTCTTGCTTAACTACGGTTCATTTCGATATAAGACGTTTCTAAATAATCCCTCTGTACAGTCGGCCAGAGTTCACAAGGCTTCCTTATTTCATAATCATTTGAAGTTACTTAACCCACACTTAACCAATAAAAATCAGCCCGTGTAGATGAACGATAAAAACCAAGACAATAGCGAACAATTTTAACAATACCGCCCACATTTCACACTTGATTGCTTTTTTGCCAAGTATTACGTAAGTTACATCTAGTAAAAATATTTTTTTTAAGTATCTATGACATCAAAGTTAAACCGACAATTTATCGATAACAACTGAAATCTCGGTGGCAATTTTGATCGCCACAGCGTTAGTTTCCTCTTTGCATTAACTAAAGCGAAAATACGCGAAATAATGTTGGATACCCATTGAAATACAATTAAAACTACCCAAATTAATCAAACTCTATCCTGAAATAATTCTAATTGGTAAGTTGTCCTATAAAATATTAACTTTACAGACCAATACGAGACTTTAAATTAAGTTGCTTTTGATTGTCGAGATATCTGGATTTCCCTTCAACTCGATGAAGTTACGTCGATATTGTGTATGATATTATGCTGTATTTTCTATCTTTATTAGACGTGAACATAGAGTTACAAAGATAAGTATCTACATGGATAGCCACCTATCCCGTTCGATATCTCTACTCATTTGAAGTTTCTCTTTTATTCAAAACTAATGTTGGTACCACTGTTTACCTTCGCGTGGGCGAACTGGCCAGACCCACGTTCATTTTTCATCCCACAATTAACAATATAAAATAAAATAAACTGTATATGCATACTTTCATGGTACTACGGTACATTCACCTGAACGAAAATAATAACAGACTATTATAAAACTGCAAAAAAAAATACTTGCACTGTCAAGAGCGTCAAGAACTATTAAAATTTAATAAAAATTATACCAAAGGCATAAAGCAATTCATACCAATGCCACTTATAAAAAAGTCAATATCACCTCCAAGCAATGTTACTGTCAGATATTTCCGAGTTCTGAACGCATCCTTTTCTAGCACAAATACCAACTTAACAAAGCCGCTACTTAACTACACTTAGCTCTTAACTATGTAGAAAATAGCACCTATTTTAGATTGTCTTTTAGTTTGGAATGGTAAAAGTAGTATCGATCAAGAAAATGGCCGTGTCTTGAGCGAAATTAAAGGTTTGCAGTAATAAATAGCAGAATCCGCGAGAAGATAAATTATAGGAATGACACGGTTAATGCAAGAGCAATTTGTTGAGATGTTTTTTACAGGAATCGTATAATTGCGAGGTTCAATTATAAATAAACTATAGTTTCTTCGGAGTTAGGTTCCGAATGTTATGATGAGGTTATGATAGATGTTGCGTGGTAAGTTTGATAGTTTTGTATAGTCACTTAAATTATTATCATCGTCGTCCACTGCTGTGCACAGGGCTTCACTTGGTATGAGAGGTCTGGGGCAGTAGTTTCCACACGTGCCTAATGCTGATTGCGAACTTCACCACACCCTTGCTTCGCAGGAACGACTGCGATAAACATCATTGAGTAGTCAAATTTATATAGCTAGATAAAATTACAACAACGATAATATGTTTATCTAAAGACCGTCCCATAGATGTTTCACACGCTCGTTCGAGTCTCAGTTTAGTACGCTCAAAGCATATCAATGCTCCACGCATCTATTCACGCGTAAAACCTGCAAACTTATCCCACACAACGGCCAAAACGGGAACTAACGCGCTTCCCTTACTAATTTTAAGCTCCCCAGACGACGACTGCGCCATTCACAACAGCAGCTCAGTTTGTAAAAGTATAAATATAATCGCCGCTCAGTGTTAACAAAGAGACCATATTAGAGCATCAATTCACCTTAATTTTATTGTTGAACCTAACTTTCTCCCGTCATAATGATGTAAGTACCACCATATTTGAAAATCGAACTTTCGTTTCGAAATGCATACCAAATTCAAGTTCAATGACAGATATGATGTAATGGTGGTAAAAGTGACAGCTCTTTTTTCGTTGTAAAAAGATGTCGTGACCATTTTCGTATGCGCTTTCATCACCCGTTGCTTTAAAACTAATTACTTTCACTCAAATTTTATGGTATGGCAACACTACAATCGACTTTAGTGATTTTTATGTTGTATAACATAATAATTATTATAAAAAATAAACCAAGTTGGTCTGAGAAAGCATACCGTATTTTTGTGCACCTGTTTATTTAATTAACATTTATACAACATTTATATACTTAAATTAAGACCTGTTCATTATTTTTGGCGAGCTTTTATTGGAAAGAGAATTTAAAATGAACTTCTCTTTATAAGTAAGCCTCAAGATGGTGCTTAAAAAACTGGCCAAGTGCGAGTCGGACTCGCGCACGAAGGGCTCCGTATTAGATCAGCCACTGCTGCTCATTTTTAGGGTTCCATGGCCTATGCCTGCGTTACTTCGCAATAACGAGATGCTTAATTGTTTAATGACCTAAACAAAAGACGTACTACTGTTGATGTTATCATCAATGATACTATGAATTTTCGTAGAAAAATATAACAACGGACCAAACTCTCACCGTCTATTATTCTGCCTAATCAAAATTCTCCGAACTCTTGAAGTGTGCAACATTGTAGCTTAAAATCTTTAAGTACCTACCTCTGCAACTATAAACTTTCACCATTTATAACACACTAATTATTCTTAAGTGCCTAACGAAAATAAAGTTATTAAATACAAGTGCTACGTCCTCGGTCATTAAAAATAAGTCTTCTCTTCTATTTATTTGACATTTCTATTTATTTATATGGCAACACTTTCACCTGACATGACATGGTCAAAGATGACAAAGTGGAGGAGTATTTTTCTTTCAAAATTAATATTTTCATGTGGTTATACGGGAAGAAATATAATTTGCATTTAGAGGTTTTAGAGTTACGAGTTACGATTATGATGTGTGGTGTGTATCTGTAAATGAAAACACTAGTCAAGGTTTCCACGATAAAAAGAAGAAGAAGGTTACTAACAACTACCTATTGCAACCAAACAACGCAACGATGCGATGGTAAAAATCCGTCCATCCGTAGGCATAATGTCGCAAAGATCTTTAGTTGGAACACCTTGTTGGAACACAACCGGTGGAACACGCAAAAACAAGCACAGTCAAATGCTATTGTCCCGTTTGCGCCCACAACCACAGCCGACAACTTCTTTAAGACTTTTAGGAAGGAAGATCGGAGAGCAGAGAGGGAGAGGTCGACTTAGAAGCAGCTACATAATAGTCCAGATGAGGGAAAAAACCGGTGTCGTGTCGTACTCGTATCAGGAGGTCCGGGAGCTGACGATTGGAAGATACTCCATCGACAAACGTTTAACTCTTAAAGATTGGTAGTACCTTCTTCACGGCAGGTCGTCTTCCGCAGCACAATCAGAAACTTATAAGTTTGCATTGTTGCAGGCATCTTTAGGCTATGGGTGACCGCCATGCCAGTTTCCCACAGCAGTGGTCAAAATAATTGGCAATTTGGCAAATTAGCATAACAGCAGTTATTTCGGCTAAGCTCTCTGTCCGGGGCAAAAAACTAGGTCGCCATTTAAGCCTATTTGATATTTAGCCAACTGCCTAATTATAATTACTGTGGTAAAGTGCGACGAACTAAAGGGGAAGTTATTTTATGCATACAATTAAAGTTAAAGTTAATATTAATATTTCAATTTCATTCGTTTATAGCCACATATATGCAGGGTTTGTTTGCGACTATTTACACTGTGATTCTGATTACTGTGAATGAATCAGTAATCAGTCATTTAGGTATGTACCTATTTAAGATGGTTTACATACAGATTATTGTGCTACAAGTTTTATCACATAGATATGCAAAAACCACCTCACTGTGTGAAATCACTTAAACTATCATTTTTCTGATGCTAATTGATTATTTATTTATCAATAACTAGCCGATCCAGCGAACTTCGTATCGCCATATAATATAGGCCGTTTCATAGAAAGTGTACGAGAAAATGAAGTTTCTTCACACATACATTTTTTCGCGGTTTTTTCTCCTCCTTTTCGTATAAATTCATATAAATTAAATTTTAACAGAAATCGATATTGTGAGACTTAATGCAATTATAATTTATTATTAAAACATAGGCTATCTTTTATCCCGAGAAATTGCATAGTTCCCACGGGATAGCGATGACCGAATTCCACGCAGACGAAGTCGCGGGCAACAGCTAGTTAACAATAAACAGCCCCTATACTACGAAGTGCAAAATTCGAACTTCGTGTACCGTCCCGCTCACGCTAATATTATTTAATACGAGTGTGATCGGGGCGATACGATACGAACTTCGATTTCCGTATTTCGTAGTAGTCCCCCAGACTCTCCTTATATTAAGTGTGCGACTGTGAGTGCGACATTGAGCTGGGTCGCGGCCGCCGCCCACGGTTAAGTTAATCCTCGCCTCATTTGCATACATCGACTGACACTTCACTTGTTATTTACACCTAATCTTTTATTAAATCTGCGGATGTTTCTAATACAGATCTCTCTCAAGGTACCTTCATTCCTTAGAAATTACCTTAAAATTTCAATTTCATCTCACGATAGAGCTTTTGATATCGTCTTTTGTTTCGCGAGGATTTACATATCCACATCTGTACACTAACACACATACAATATCTGTATTGAAACTTCAGATGTGTCTCGACTTCGCTGGCAAAATTGACCACATTAGGAGTGTGGAAATTGGGATAGCTTTGGAGCAAATAAGACGGAGCCAAGTTTCTTACACAACTACTATATATTTTTTTGTAAAGCCACAGACAACACTTAAAAAAATACAATGAATATAGATATATGTCAAAAGAGTTTTCAACAAGGGGGACTTTTATGCTATCGCAAGCAAGGTGTCACATTTCGCTTGCGTCTTGTAGGAATTTCGCTCATGCTAGTCTTCAGGGGTTTATTTGAACACAAAACGTACACTGTTCAGTCGTGCATACTGTGAGTATTAATATTTCCTAACAAAGCCCTCCTTGCCCTGAAGATTCGGCCTCTAATTGCAGCACAAACATGGCCGTTATTGCGATCGTGCAAACACGATAATACTCGTATTGAGGGCATCCCACACACACATGAGCATGATTAAATGTTGTAAACAAAGACTGGGTAGTTACTGATCCTTTAGAGAAAAAAAAATAAACCACTTTACGGAACACTTGCTGTTTTATCATTTATCGCTCAGTACGCAGAGTTCAATTTTAATTTCAATGTCGACTTCCATTACTCACTTTCGTCGTAGCCTGCGATTAAAAATTCGCGAACCCTGTTCATAGCTATTTCAGCGCTGAGGTGTCAAATTGCAAAAAAGTAGCGCAGTGATTCTCTAGTGTACTTCAATGATATTACATACATATAAAAAGAGTTATTACCTATGTCATCAGCACGCCGATAATTAAGCGCAGAAAAGGCTACAATTGTAGCCTCTTTGGCCTCAGTCGCTCTGGAGTAAGGTCCAAACTTGCGCGCAAATGTCATGTGTATTTCAAATGTTTTGTGATCATATGACGTATCTTTACTTAGGTATAATATCATTGGTTACTTGCCTACTTTAGCAGAGTACCCACCTACCTAGGCGTACCAAAACTAAAATCTCCTATCAGTTAACGTAAGTAAATTAAACGTAACGACACGCGCAAATGTATGCAAAATATTTGAATTAAATTAATATTCAGTCGAGTTACATATGCGAACACAGCACTTGCATAAATATGAACGCAAAGAGCTCGTGTCACAGCCAAATCCAACTGCTGATATCAAAATGTAATGACAAAACTATTATATTATTTAAATTAAATAATGGCGCAAATTCAATATGCTAGGCTATATCACGCAATAGGTATTACGTGAACTCTATTGCCAATTAAGTAATCAGTAAATTAGGTAAAACTTTTGAGAGTTACACGAACAAGGTCACAAATCTTAGAAGTCGATTTTAACCTACATCCCCCGTGTGAATTGATCTGAAGATGCCTTTGCTTGCCATATTTGGGAAGATATCTAACTATCTACATATACTGATATGCATGTTGATGATGTTGATACGCCTAAATTACTTGTATTAGCGTGGGTGGTTAGATATAGTTCAAGATAAAGCGGCCGGTTTCTGTTATTTGGGCTGTGTCAATTCACACCTCGACAATATGACCGATGGAGTCGATAAGCGACGTAGCGACTGCATACTTTCTCGCATGTAGAAAGGGTCAAAGATATTGAAAGAAAGTTACTACTGACTTATTTCTGAAGACCTAATTTGTTGTTACTAGCGTATATTTTTAACAGATTTTTACAACAGTAGCAAATTTTGATGTAGCATGTATTATCAATAGCCTATTTATTAAGCCGCATATATTTTGAATAGATTTTTACAACAGTAGCAAATTTCGATGTAGTATGAATTGTCAATAGCCTATTTAGTTAGCCGCAAGTATTTTTAGTCGCATCTTATTTGGGTCGCATATTGTTGTAGTGTATTGCATTAACCGTAAATTAAATTGAAAACTGCCCCGCTGACCATCAGCGGATCCCGGTTCAGCTTCCATCTTCTGATTTTAACTGGTCTAATCTCACACGGGTCGAGAAAATAATACGTGGTCGAATTGACATATATCACATGTCAGCATATATTGTCTATTAATTTATTAGTCATATCAGTGATATGCACAACGAGGTTACATATAACCAGGAGATAAGCTACAAGTGCGAAATGCATTTACAAAACAAAACTATAGAGGTATAGTGCTTAAAGGAAATATCGCGATATGTAATAACGCATTACAAACAAATATCTATCGAGGTGAAAAGCGACAATAGTGAAGACAAGCAGGAAAGTAAATCTACTATTGTTTTTTTAGACAATTGTAATTAGCGATCAAAAATCATACTACAAGAATAAAAATCTGTTCAGAAATTTTGAGACAGCGGCGAAATGCGAATAGGTGAAAAGCTACAAGGATTTTATGATTTCGAGGTATACGACTAACAAACGGTTCAAACCAAGAAACATAACACGATATATTAAACTTATCTATGGTGAACCACAGACGTAGTAAATATTCAACGCGGCTCGCGTTTCCCCGGGCGATAAAATCAGGCCGGGTCAAATAAGTCCGTCGCATGTATAAGTCAAAGGAGCCGCCTGGCAACACCGGTGCTAATTTTTACGACTGGCAACTCTGAGGCGCCGTGCATTTGCATTTTCATTGCCAGTTTATGACAGAAACAGAATGGCGTTGTTTTGGTTGTGGTTTGTTTTGTTTTTATTATGTTATTGTTTGAATGGGCATGCTTTTTGTTTGCCTTGATTTGATACTAGGGATCTAAGGCTCATCTTTCTACTTTTTAATGGACGTTTTATATTTCGTCATTTACACTAAAACCTTTGTAGTAATTCTCTACAAAAACCACCCAGTCATGCTCGTGTAGTACCTAGTTACATTACTTACCAGTTTACTATAATCTCGTACTTTTTGCTTTTTCTTTGAACCGTGACGATCCTCAGTTATTGCCATTTTTCAGCAAAATTATATACTTAGGTACTTATATAAAATCGTCCCACAACACTTTGAGCAACTACGATAAGATTGTATCCAAGTATCAATGTCGTCTATTTAGAAAAGGACACATAAACTGTACAATGCAACTGTTTACGTAATGTCATGGCATCCCATAACTAAAACACGACAGCTTAATGTCGTTTATAACTTAAGTTACGTGCGCTTTACACACATTACGCTGCGGGGCGCCACTGTTGCATATTTATGTTAGGGATGTCACCATCATAAAAGTAAACATATTTTAGTTTACCTATTTCTATGAATACAGCATAGGTAATATGAAAATGCGGAAAAGCATTCTTACGTACTTCCGTAATAGTAGATTGTTCACCAAGAGGATAAAGCACTGTTTTATATCACGGGGGCGATATTGAATACTGAGCGTAACGAAGGACTGCAAATTTAACCCCCGAGCGTAGCGAGGGTGTTATGAGTTAATTCCTGAGCGAAGCGAGGGAATTAAGATTGAGTCCTGAGTGCAGCGAAGGATTTAATCGCGCCCAAGACAAAACATATTTGTCCCTGAGGAGTATGCTCTACTTTTCTCACCTACTGCGAGACAATAAAAAGAAAGGGCTCTCCGTAAAGATTTGCCGCTTATAACATGAAACTACCGTGAGACTCAATCATAGTGAAATAAAACAGATCACTCACGTATATAAGTCGAATTTATTTATTATTATGTATACTTAGCTGCCATAGCTACAAGAAATACATTCAATAAAGCAGGTAGTAGGTACTCTACTCACTGCTTCATTCAAAATAGATATTTAAAATTCATTCAAAATTCCACATTTTGCGCCGTAAATACTTACATTTGACTTCTTTGTACAATGACCATCCGATTTTTCTCTTTTGACTCCTCTGGGAGTAGATTACGATATTACGAACAATGCCTAAGGCATCTAATTTAATGGACGCCGACGTCAAATCACTTCCATCACTCGACATTTTATTAAAATTAGTCTTTGCAGTTTTATTTACCGCGTACTTGGATGGTCGAAGACCGCGTAGTGGTAGTGCGGCAGCGGCGTCTTGCTTTTGTTTTATTTGGCCGTGGCCAACTCGATTTTCAAAGAAGTTCGATCTTAAACGAAATTGAACTTTAAGACCATAACAATAAGAACTATTAGAAGTCCAAATCTCATTATTGCCCGGCGGGTTATAATGAAATTCAGTACAATATTACTGCCCGGCTAAAGCCAAGGGGTAATAATGACTTGCTTTGAGTGAAGTTTGCATGATATTTAATGAGGCATTGTCGAGCAGGTGGTGTGAAAAGACTATTTATTTAAGAAGTGGCCATCTTGTTGGTTAACCGTGTAGAAGGAAATAGCCGAGTTAGCCCAGTGGTTTGATTTATGGCCTCTCAAGCAGAGGGTCGTGGATTCGAGGTAGCTATTTCTCCTAAGGAATCAGCATCGCGGTTCAACGGGGGAACTCTGCCAGCCTTTGGGCACCGTGTCATATTATTTAGATTTAGGTCCATTTTAAGTAATTATACCTAGCTAGTTTTTGTGCTATAAAATAAAGTTAATCTGATAAACCTAATTGAGTTTGTCAATTGTTTTACGAGAAATAAAATATTTTTTTTTAATGAAAGAGGGAGAAAAACGAGCAAGCGGGTCACCTGATGCTAAACGATCACCGCCGCCCATGAGAACCAGCGACCCCAAGAGTCACTAGTCAGTTGCCAGCCTTTAAGGTGGAAAAGGGATAGAGAGAAGGGGGAGAGGGATCGGGCCTCCCGCACTCTCACTGACCGAACGAAACGCGACAGGGGTGCTGTTGCTTCACGCCGATTCCATAAATGTATAATCTTTCTTTTTATCTTTTTGTCACCAGATCCTTTTTTCTTGCTAGCGCTCTGTCAACCCTTACCCTGGTACTAGGCTTAATTGCCATCCACCGGGATAGTCTGGACAATGACAAACGGTCACCGTTTACCACCTCAAATAGTCGGGTTGCACGCATAGGCTAGGGTCCCTGATTAAATATGTTATGACTGTAGTGCTAATGCTAATAGTTTTAGTGACTCTATTCCTCTGCAGGGGAAATGGATGCAGATCCTGAAGACCTTCAAGTCAAGCCAGACCAAGCACAAATATACGAATCCCGCGTAACGTAATCGTTATCGAATCGCCAAGAGGACATTATAAGGTCTCATCTCCACTTCCACTCTTTGTTGGAACTCCTGGTAGGAATTCTTCTACGATAATAATGTATGTTGTTTCTTATCCAATCAAAACAATAATAATAAATAATTATAGGACAGAAAATCCCCACATGACTTAGTATGCTAATGCCAGCTTACAAGTACTTGGTACTTCTTTGTACGTATGCGGTATAATTTGTATGTATGAAGCGTTGTATGCAAATGACCTGTGCATTACGATCCCACAGGAACTGGACGTGGTTTCACTTTTGTTCACCGAAAGTGCAAAGAAGTATGAAAAGAAAAGCCACATGTTCGTCTTCGTGACATGAAAAGGGCCTATTCGTCTTGTCGGTAAGCCTTGCAGTGCACTTTGTCGCATTAACATAAACATTGTTGTTTCATGTGACTTCACATACATGAGTATGTTTACTCGTATCTTTTGGCGTTAATTATACAACACTTGGCTTTGGCTTCGCATCCATTAGAGCAAGGGTGTTATTCTCTTAAGGTTATTCACGGCTGTCTGATAGGTTTGGATTCATTTGTATCGAAAATTTGACACTTCGACACTGAATCAGCTGTGAACGCAACGCTGTCACCTTATAAAATAACACTCCTGCACATGTAGCACGGCGCGCCATTTTGTCGCTTGTCTCGCAGTGCGTCCCTTTTATGGTGATGGAATCAGTGAAGGACGCACTGAGCGACAAGCGACAAAATGGCACGCGTGCTAGCACCCCTGTAGTGTTCAATATTATCTAAGTATTTAGTGGGTTATTTACGGCGGTTTCAGATTCTCCCGATTCTCTCGAATTTTCGTATGTCCTCCCGACTCCCGACAAAGTAGGTACAAAAAATCTCCCGAAAAACAGCTTAATTTTAAAAACAACTCCGACGCTTCTGAGTCAGCGGTCTATTACCGTAATTATATTATTACAATCTTATTAAAAGCTTTTGGAATTTAATAGTCTTAACGCAAATTACCCACATCAAGCCATAAAACATTTAATTTTATTGCCATTATAAAGTCGTAATTGAAATAACACATGAAATTTACATAAGTCTACGTAATGCGACATATTAAGAGAAACAAGTGATGATGGGGTACAAGCACACGTAATAATAAATAACTCAATAAAATTGAAGGCAAGATTCTTATTTACGTATACAAAATAACATCGTAACGCGACGTAGCAAAATGTGTTACGAAGCTACTGGATTTTATACAAAATTGTTTTAGATAACGAGTTATTAAGCCCCTTATGGTTTTGCCTAAGATATAAAACTTTAATACGCATTTATGCGAATATTTAGAAGTGTAAAATTCAGTTTTTCGCATCGAGTTATAAATTACGCTGTCTCATAATTCCAATTACAAAGAAATTACTCATTTAATGTAAGTTACTTTTATTTATTAGATTTGTTATACCATTCATGTTCCTCACTAAATCACAAACTTACTTCTTGCATTTGCAAATAAAAATACTTCATAGAACTTTAACGACATTGGCGCTTTACCAAACACAAAGATAGAGTTGGCATTCATTTCCATAAAAAGTTGGATGCCGTTCCATTCTACGCACAAAGGGTTTTCACAGATGGATTATAATTATCCAAGTGGCTTATACATTGCGGGGCATGAATGATCTACCACATCACTGCTACTTCAGTAGCCAGCAGTCCATAGCTACCGGATGATTTCACTCGTGTGAAAACCCGAGCCGATATGCAGCAACTCTGTTTAAGGCGAAAACCACTAAAAGTGATAAAACAAAGAGTATTGTGCGTAGGAATAGCTGGGATAAAGTTACGGCACGCGGAAGCTGTTTAAAAAGAACTTTACTCTTTGTTTCGTTTTATGCTTTGTCTATGAGTATTTATTTTATTAAGTGTAAGGTGTAGGGAGCAGAATAAATAAGACAGGATCAATTAATGCAATTTTTCTTACCCCTGAAATTAACGGTACCTACTTAGATCTTTAGAAACGAACTATTTTCATAGATATTATTTTCACTGGTAAATTTTATTGAAACGCGTTTTATTGTCACGTTATTTAAGTTATCTAGATTTTAGTAACTTGACCCTTAAAATAAAACCATAGAGATAAAACAACCAAATTTTGTTCCGTCCTTGGGCACCCCACTGTTTACATTCACAGCACAAAGTTATCAAACGCCAGTGGTCAAGTTTGGAACTAAAACTACTTCATACTGACCTTGCGAAGACAGCGCTACTATCGCCGACATGGATAACTTTGTTTTTTGGTCACTATCGTATTACATAGCAGCATAGCACGACCGAGTCCTTTTATGACAGCATTAGATCGACCTTAGAATAATAAAAAACACACAGAAGCGACACTAAATTATTATTTTAGATAACTTTCACCGATTACAACTTTTGATATAAATAAATCTTTTTTAGGGTTCCGCACCTCAAAAGGAAAAACGGAACCCTTACAGGATCACTTTGTTGTCCGTCTGTCTGTCTGTCAAGCAAGACCCTTATTCTCTAGAACGCGTGGAGGTAGCAGGCTGAAATTAATATCAAATACCTACTCATACCTGCAGTTCGTTGAAGTTGTGAAAAAATCTAACTTCTAAGTCAACGCAATCAAAAGATAAAGTCATTAAAATCTTTTAACAAAAAAGTAAAACCGCCTTCAAAAAAAAACCTTAGAAAAAAAATCGTAAAATAATCCTCTAAAATAATAATAAATAAAATAAAATAAAATGCATTTATTTTGGACAACAGAAACTAAAGCCTAAAGTTTAATGGCCTAGCACTAACTAGCAGAAATATGAAGTCGGCGCTTCATTCAAAGAATGTAATACTAATTTAGAGGATTATTTTACGTTTTTTTTCTAAGGTTTTTTTTGAAGGCGGTTTTACTTTTTATTAAAAGATTTTTATTTCACAATTTTACGTTGATTTAACATTTTCAGAATTATCCTCCGACTCCTAGCCGTTAAGGAGTTGTACCTTCCATCATCAACTCATCAACATGAGATGATGACTACAGACGCAAATACTTGAATAGCTTTAGAAAATATATGAAACACATAATACGTGCCTATAAAATTTGAGGGTTGCCCTCGATTTCCCTGTAATCCCATCATCAGATCATGACTTGGTGACAATGGGACCACCTCAGGAGTATATCCTTTCGAATAAAAAAGGAATTTTGAAAATCGGTCCACAATTGACGGAGTAATCGATGTACATACATAAAAAAAATACATACAGTGGAACGTCCTCCTTCTTTTTTGAAGTCGGTTAAAAAAGGTTGTTTCCATACAAATTGCCGTACTGTGAAAACCTAAAGGATGCTTACTTCCAGTTGTCCTAGAAACTTGAAATTTGGTATGAAGGTAGCTCTTATAGCACAACCACTCCGAAAATTCTCAAAATCCTAATTTTTTTATGCCTATGTACTCCGAGTACATTTTGCTTAAGAGCAGGGCTCTGCTAACACTGAACAACTTAAAACACTGGGGAAAAACTGGAAAATCTTTGCACGGAACCCTATGTGCCACAATCATAGAGATCGCATCCTTAGAGCAGTGGTTCTAACTTTTTTGCTACAAGAATTTGGCCGACATTCCCTTTAAAAGCTTAAAGCAAGATCAGTAGTGTGACTCCCTCACACTGTCCATCCCCATGTTGGATGATATCTTCTCCATTAGGTACCCCTCAAGAAACACAGTTTTACAGGATAATTGCGTAAATATTTAAACACTCACAGCTAGCTGTTTCCGATACCAACTGTCGATGGCGATTGCTAGCGAGTGCCCTCTTATTCATAAACCTATTTTAACTAAAATGCCGTTAAAGTTAATTTGTCCTTTTTTGTCACATTGACATTTCCGTTTGTAAGAAGAAGACAAAACATATTTTAAGCAATGGAGGCTTGAGTGACGTTTATGAATAATGGCATTAGATTAGACAATAAGGCTGATGGAGCGACGCTGGTAAACTCGTGTGAAAAACAAACTGTTATTAGTGGTCGCTTCTATACATACAATAGTTATTCTCTTAAGAATCAACTAACTCTCGCCTTTGTTTGTTCACAGGTAATCAGATAGGAGAGAAGTGACGCGGTATTGTTCACATTTCTTATAAAATATCGATTTACTGAGAAGATCGATGCTGGTTATTGTCTCGATCAATTTTGGAAGGTTTTTTTTTGTGTGTGTTGTTTTTAGGTGTAACTTAGTATTTAGTCTGTTTTTGGGTTGAATTGGTTGGGTAGTTAATTACTATTTAAAAATGAATGATCTTAAAAATTTTCAAGTTTTGTTTGTTGCAAAAAATGGTTACCTAGTTGGCGTACTGTTTAAATAATAATTATGAAATTCATATGTAAGTAGAGACCAAAATGCCACGTATCAAATAAATTAAAAGACAAACCGGAATCTGACTACGTTTAATTTTTTTTATATTTTCAGTGTTTAGATTAGACCCAAAATATCCCCAATATTTTTGGTTCCATTCGCGTTTTTCCCATTTTATTATTTTACCAATCGTAGGTTTTCATAGTAGTGAATTTTATCACATCCAAAAATCTATAATCTGTAAGTTTTATTTTATCCAAGACTTTAGTTAAGTCAGTATACTTAGGTTAGGTAGGTTGATCAGGTAGCTTCAGATGCCCGAAGGGCAAACAGTCCAGAAATATCTATAAGATCACTAACAGGATATGATCGACTGAAAACGTATGTTTGGGGAAAAAAGCGACTAGGACGTGAGACGTCAGCGTATGACGAAATTAACTACTATGAAAACCTACGATTGGTAAGATAATAAAACAGGGAAAAACGCGAATGAGAATAATAACACTGGGGAAAATAATATTGGGTAGGTAAATCATCTATACAGTCCGCGCTTCACTCTGTTCCGATTAGCTCCGCGACTGTGGAAGCCCACTATAACAGCTTTACACAAAAGCATTTATCAACCGATATCTAACATTATGAAAAGCATAGATTAATCATAGAAACAGGCCACATGATACCAGCTTAACGCGTGTTCACATTTCACAGCAGAATCGATTTAGCTAACCCCGTTACAATATTCATACTTATTCATAACCAGTTTGACAAATCGAGTACCTATCAAGTAACTAGTTTTGAATGCATCGCGCGAGCCAATAGCAATTTGTAAAAAACCGGCATAGAGCGTGTCGGACTCGCGCGCCGAGGGTTCCGTACTTAATGTTTTTCATTATTTTTCTTTGACTTGTGTGTTCAGTTGTAAGACCTTGCTTCATGCCAAATTTCATGATTCTTGGACAAAGAGAAGTACTTTTTACCATTTGATCTACTTGGGACTGACAGACGACGAACTGAGAAGTTTTTATCCTTTTAAATTACGCTACGTATAGTATCAGCATTTCATTCTCTTACTGATTATATTGGCAATGTAGCCAGTAATAAATAATAGGTACTTACTCAATTTACCCCATACAATCTTTAAAGCTCTATTAGGTATATTTTTCTACCACACTGTTTTGTGACTTTAAGAGCGCGAAACAAAATATACAGCTCTACTCGTGTCAAAATTGTATGACGTTATTCGAAATCTCCATGAGAAACCATAGAGTCACCACGGGGTTCGTGAAAGTCTAGGTCCCGGCCTGGGGCGAGAGGCGTCGCGCGCCCGTTGCACAGGAATGCCTAATGCCGCGTTATATGGAGGAATATGAAAGTATTGGAGACCAGATTGAGGTTAAGTTTATATAGATTAGAAACGTCATTGAATCAGAAACCTGATTTACTCAATAATATTTTTTGGGTAAACTATTAAGTAGCGTTCGTAGTTAACTAAGTATATGCATACTTACTATTTTAACCGGAAATTTACATAGGGGAAAAAATTGCTTTACAGCGTGATGAAGTCAGTATTTAATTAAGGATATTAGTTAGCAGCCGTAAGCTAAGCTATCGCCACTACCGCCTAGCAGGATTAACTAGTTCATTTATCCGTCATTCTAAACTTGTTTAAGCTTTTAAACGGCCAATG
The DNA here is from genome assembly GCA_963691665.1 of Clepsis dumicolana. Lineage (NCBI taxonomy): Eukaryota > Metazoa > Arthropoda > Insecta > Lepidoptera > Tortricidae > Clepsis > Clepsis dumicolana. The sequence goes on from OY829529.1 coordinate 4,258,121, forward strand.
ATAATAAATTGTACAGTCCCACGCGAGCTATCCATTTTTCAAGTTCACTCATTTGTCTTTGAAACGCTATTAAACAATTTAACACTTCCTCGACACTATAATTCCTGTAATTACCCAAAATACAACTTCGACCAACGGGACGAAATGAGTACGGCGGCACAAATTTATCTCATAAGTCAGCTGCGGCGCCACCGTCCACATCGCTGGCTGAAGTTAGTATGAAAGAACTGTAGTTCAAACTTTTGCCACTGGAAGACAAAAATAGGTAGAGCTATAATTTTGGGATGATACCCCACCAGCGGCCATTTTCTAACTTTGTCTCTGGAATTCTTCGTTTGAAATAAGACGCAAAAGCGCGCCAAGATTGACAGTTTGTTTTTTAAACTCATTAAGTGACTGGCTGGGTGCTGGGAATGAGTAAAAAGTTTTCATTCATGTGATTTGGGTTTTGTGTTTTTAAATGACTATGGCTTTTAATTTTGCGTGTGTGTTTAAAAGTTTACATTCCGTTTTTTCGAGTAAGTACACAAGTGTAATTTTATTTAGCTTAATTAACTTCCAAATGTTTAATGAAATCAGTAAAATGTGAGCTTTGTTGTTGTTCGGGTAAGATGACTCTTACTCGAATCTATTAGGTACTATTTTGTTAACAAAATAAACAACGAGTAGGTACTTACCTGAAGAAAAGTTTGAACCGAAAGACTTAATGCAGATATTGAAATTGCAAATTAATTAATCTATATACTTGACACTAACATTTTATCATTAATAGTTAAAATAGTTAATAATTAACTTACAAGAGTATACATAAAACATGTCTTGTAGTGAAAGAAAATACGATCTTTGTTTTGCTAAGCCGCGGCCCAGTTACAGAGTCTCTGATTACAGTTTTAATCTAGTGCTGGGGCATTATCGATAGTTTTGGGTCTTTATATTTTACAATAGTTGCTAAACCGCTCCTTGTATTTTTTTGTACAATTGGTGTTTTTACGATAAAAGTAAAAATTTGGTGGATAGGTACGCTTAACCGGTAAGTATTAATAAAATTAAATAAACTGCTGTTCCTGGATACAATTTACACAGTTTACTGCGATGAGCACAGTCAAGTGTAACTTAAAAGAAACCTTATAGTGTTATTTATTATGGAATAAGTACAGTTAAAGAACAAGAGCTCTTTGCAGTTTAGTTTCGAGGAATACTTATCTCTAGAGAACGTGTATCTTGAGATTCTTGTCAAAACATGACGGTTGTAGTCTCAAGTATTTGACTATGTACTTCAGAATTAGAACTCGAACGGTGCAGTTAGGAAACTACGGTAAGTATTTAAAAAAAAGATCAAGTCTGTACCAGACATCACCAAAAAATGCATCTCATTTAAGTACGTAAGTGTGTAATGAAACGACGCTTAATAATCTACAAGCGGGAATCCACAACCGCAGAAAACGATATTTTACAAAGCCCAATCAATTCGTCCCATGGAATGTCATCTGAGCCTAGAAGAAGAAAATTTAGTTTCGGGGAAGTCTGTATATATTTTTTATCCGGGTAAATTGCATAGTTTCCGCGACATAGCGATAACGATAACGAAGTCATGGTGTTGCTCATGACTTCGTTATCGTTACCGCTATCCCGCTAGTTTTATCATAAACGTCTATGGGCAAACAGGTATCGGTATCGGTTTCGTCGTTTTGCCAGCCGTTGCGTTTGCAATTAATATACCTATTGCGGAGTTGTAGATTAGAAGAAATTACGCCAGTAAATATGCGACACAAAAAAAAACTTGTTTTACAAGTAATACGTTAACTAGTTATTCCATTAAGTTGTCAAATGGTAATGATAACTGATAGAACTCTTTCTTGGTCGTTTTAACCTACGTCACAGCGACGCCACGTGTGCAGGATATTATGACTGCGCTTGCGCTTTCATTGTGCTCCTTGCGCCGTTAGTGATGCGACACAACTATCGATAAAAGATTGTCGCTCTAGTATTGTATATTGAATCGATACATTTATTGATACAGTAATTTTGTTAATTTTCAGGCATGTTTAATTTGTCCGAATTAGCTGTGATATTAAAATAGCCAAAATGTGTGGTGGCGTCAGCTTTAAAGTTTGTTTTATACTTAGATAGGTAGGAGCTACTTTTCTATTATATGATGTATTTTACTTAACCGTTATTTAACCCTTAAATGCATGGTGTAGGATGCGGCCTACATAATCGAAAAATGTTTTTTTTTTTTTTTTTAATATAAATATTTATTATGCTATTAGGTATCACATATACCCATTTGTTTTAACGACAAAAAATATTCGTGAATCAAAGAGCTACTATGATTTATTCATCTAATAATTTTACAGAAGATATTCAAATTTATTAGCATTCCTTACTCTTTAAATATATTAGCTATGTCTAGAAAAACAAGTTCAGAAACTGGACTGAAGTGCAGTTAACTGAGCTTAAGAAAATTGCTTATGTATATTACAGCAATTTGCATTACTGCCGGACTTCGGAGCAAAATAAAACAACATAGGCAATGTCAATAACAATTACTGATCTAATTAAACGATGTAGCACTCCTAAAAGTGACAATTACTGAAGCATTGTGGATATCTGCAGTAATTTATCGTGACTAAATCGAAATCTTATTACCTCCTAAAGCTACGTTGTACTTATAAAGTTAGGAGCCATGCCGCATAAAGTAGCAGGTTACAACTACAAGTATTCAGAACTTTATCGCAAAGCACTGTAGCAGTGACCCTCTGGCGAATCGACCGCCGGTGAGTGGCTGATGGTGCTGGAGGTCTCAACCTCCCCTCAGACTCAGAGGGCTTCATCCATCATACCTTTGAATCCTTGATTATCTAAAGAGATAACTTCTTAGATATTTACCTTACCTGGTAACTAGATTACTAATAATCCTTGATGATTTTCGTTGTATAATGAAGAAATTATGCATAATGTGAATCATGTAGCTAAAAAAGACATTCGGAATTAAGAATACTAGGATCGCGAGGTGCTATAAGTATTTAATTAAGTTACTAAAGCGATTAGAGTGTACTAATATTATTCTAACATGCTATCTTTAACAATATTGCTAGGTAGCTCATGACACTGTCCCCACATGTTGATGTCAAAATGTTTTCCAGTTTGACTTTTGAAGAACAATTGACGGCTAGTGACGTAAACCGTTACCGACCTACAAAATTTATCGATAAATTGCAGCAGACGTAATATGGCTGAGTGCAATATGAGTGCAGGGTCAACGCACGCACGCACACAAGAATAACACTAGTGCGTGTTAAGTTAACACAAACATGATTAAGTTTACTTTTTAATTTAGTTAAGAATGTGGTACATTTTTTTTGTCTTTTAGAAACGAAAGAGATATAAGTGTTCGTTTTGTAGCTCTAATGCAAGTTATATGGTTAAATGATGCTGATGCCTTTATTATAGGCGGAATAATCAGACCTTCTTTAAGAGGTTTAGTATGAGAGAAATGGTTTATCTTATTCCCTTACTAAATTATCTACTTTTGCATTTTTAGGACGAAATTGATTTTCGAATCGACAAACACCTAAAACCTCTTACTTAATGCATTGCGTAGTTAATTTTGAGACGTGACGTATTGAAATATTTTTCATTCTAAAGGTGCGATATGCAGTTAGGTCAATGTACTTAGGTCAATCTCCATTTTTCCGAGGAAGGCAGGAGGGTGCTAAAAAGGACAGATAAAGCGTGTGAGTGTGTACATGTGTGAGTGTGTACATGTGTGAGATACCGTGATACATGATTATTTATGTAAATTATTTAAAAAACTAAAAAAAGTATAGATAGCCCGGGAGTCTAAACCGGGACTTTGACATTTCGTATCACGTGCACAACCTTTACACCAGCCATGCATCGGTTATTACGTTAACATAATTTGTTTGCCTTTTGAAACAGTATGCATGTTTATATTGAGAGTTACAAAAATATGTAACTTTATCTTATTACCTCGGCAACAAGGTTGATGTATGCATATTTGTGCAAGTTTGTGCACATAAATATTTCTGACCTTGACCCTACATATAGATAGGTATACAAGTAATCCCTACTAATTTTGTCGCTGTTTCTTTTTCTAAATAATCCAACTAGACAATCTAGTTTATAAGAAGCAAATTGTATTTATCCTGGCTATTTAGTTCGTGACACGGACTAGTTGTAATTTAGCCCACATAGCGGCCAGTATCTTTGCTTGTTCGTTATCTGTGATCTATGGCACTTTATTAATGTCCATAGGCTTGGCTGTAGTACGCGTACGTCATTAGACTAAGACTTTTTGCCCACCTTGTGGAATACAATTTAAAAGCGTGGTGACGTAGTGACTGTTAAATTAGACGCTTTCAAAACAACGAGAATGTGACTTTTAACTTTTAATTCATTTTATTTCATAAGTACTTACCTAAATTTTAATCATTAAAATTTAATCTATACTCTCAAAATTTTGTTTTATTACTAACCCATTCCTTTTCGGTAACAAAAGAAAAATAATTGTCGTTTCCATTAAACGTTACATGTACGCATGACGTCATCGCCACCAACGTAACTTTACGTAGTAGTTTCGACAAAAACTCTTAAAACCAGTAAATAATTAAAAATATTAGTTTTTGACCTCAAACTTAATCTTAAATCCAATTAGGAGAAGGCAGTGCCAGGCAATATGTCAGACGTGACGTGACAGATGCCATCCTTTCAAATCACGAATGAGAAATCGCTAGTGTAGGATGAAAGGTCTCCCATTCTTCGCCGACCTTAAGTTCAAACATCGATTAGCCAATAATTATCCGCCGAGGCTAACTAGAGGATAGCATCACTATTTATTAATTATTTGATTAGCCTTCGACTGTGACTTTTAACTTTTAATTTATGTTGATGAACTTGTTAGTTTTATACTCGTTAAAATTCTGTCTACTTCATGCAGGAAACAACGATGCAATTTATTTTGTCAAAATAATCGCGATCTGCCGTAATACCCGCAATGCAGCTGGCAGAATATATAGACTTTTGAACATTGCAGCTAAAAGTATTACTGAATAGAATATCTACATGGTTTGTAAAATTATTGCAGTTAAATATTTAGTATTATTTAACGAATTCTAACGGTTTTACCTATAAGCGGTTAACCATGAAATTCCTATAACTTATAATTCATTCACAAATCGCGTCACACAATCGCCCATTTTATGTTACCGCTTGGCGCGTGTCCTCTTTTTCCTATTTCAAGGGGTCTAAGTTTAAAATCGCGTGCAAATATCATTCCTCGACCGCAAGTGGACTTGTTTGGTTAATTGGTAGTATTTTGTTCGTGATTCATCGAGTCAGTTGTGTTTGGACTGACGGCCGTGTCGCATCTCTAGCGTTCTTTATTCGAAAAATGTATTTGTTTTATTTTCTTCTTTCATTCCAAATGTGGCCAGTTCATTCAGTGGGAAACAGTGACAAGTGTTCAACGTGTGTTTACGAAGTTCGTTTAAAGTGGGATTGAGTGGTTCCGAAGTTAATTATTCTTGAGAGTACTTTTAACTTGTCTTAACAGTGAGTAAATAATTATGGTAGTTCTTGTGTGATTCATTGTAGGAAGATTTTGTTAAATAGTTTATGCCGTTAGGCAGGTATATCACCGTTTGTTTTAAAAGTTCTTTATTTTACTTTGCTTTGACACGGTGACCTAATTTGCTTTATGACTTAAGTTGATTCTACTGTGTCGTATTTTAGCCGTTTGAATAGCAAACTAGTCCTGAAACATTAAGCCGCTGGTGTGATATTTGTTTAAGTACTTTATTCGTCACTTTTATTTAGTACATACCTACATAGTTTTAAATACAAGAAGTCTACTGTAACTGTCAACAAAACAGTTTATTTATTTTGTCATTTATGCCAATAGGTACTTAATGCTACTTGAAAGGTTTCTAATCTAACAACACTCAACACAATATTTCAATTTACGCAGAGAGACGCAAGGCGCACATAGACTAACGGGAATGTAGGAAAGGTACCGCGATACCTGATCAACTTCAGAGACGCATTTAAGTTTGACACTTACCTACCTACCTGCCGTATATCTGTGTTAAGATCGCTTTTACGCATTGTCTACCCAGATTGTTTTTTGTAATCTCGTTGTACTGATAGGTGGTGTTCCATAAATAATACTTGTATTGTATTTATAATCGACTAAGAAAACTGTGGTCGAGATCAATCTCGACCGTTGATCTCTTGAAAATCTCTTGAAATCTTGGTCGTTGATTTGATTACACTAGACGCTCAAGCGTCTAATGCGTTTGCGTTAAGGCGTCAAATAGTATGAGAATTGTTTGTTGTCGATACGGTGCCACTAGTGGCGCTGCTAATGTGCCCATAGTAATTCAGACGTATTTTTGGCCGTTGACAACACTAGACACTCTGGACTGATGACAAATCCCAAGCAGTAGCTATCAGGAACGCAAACACGCAAACATTCGTCATGGGTACTCTAAAGCAAACACAGAAGTACCTATACATACATACTGGCATACTGGTATCTTAGTAAACAAATAGACGGTACAGGAAGCGAACAGCACCAAAGTTCACGTGTCATGTCACGGCGGAAGCCTTGTGTGTACACGACTTTGATGTCCGTGGTTAAGACGATCTTAATTGTAATGGGAATCTCATTAAAATACAGATAGAGAGATACTAGACAGTGCGGGTGTAGCTATTACTTTTCTCATGAGGGGGTGTCCAACGGTGAAACGCGATTGGAAAAAAGCTGCAACTTAAATTAAACTCAAAAGTAACTAGAAATTGCAGTTTCCTTGTGTGCCTGGCCTTATAGTTTTATGTTTATTTGCACATTGCTACAGTCACGCGTATACCCTACATTGCTTATGTCACAATTACCGCTCTCGAAAGCGTCAATGAAACCCTGGAATCGATAATTTTAAAGTAAAAATCGAAATTAGTAAATTTAACGTCCCTTCATAAACTCCCACGTCGCTCGTTGGAAGCACAACCATTGTGTCTTGTCACAACCTAATTAAACGTAAGAAGACACAGTCACCTGCTAGCTAATAGCTAATTCCATAAAAATAATACGAGATTGAGTCTTTAGAACAGATTCTTGTAATGACAACAGTGTCGGAAAAAACCGCGCGGATATTTCATAGACAATAATAGCGTGGAAGTTTTTTTTGCGCTGTACTATTTGGTTTTTATGCCAGTATTCTTCTCATCAGTGTTGCGGTAACATTGATTATGCACGATTGAACCATAAATGATAATAAATAATGATTGCTTGTTCGTTTTAATTAAATGTAGAGTCGTATTTAAAATGTCGTTTTAGTTGTTGAGTGAGCGGTGGGCGTCGTCGTACTCGTCGTTGTGAATTGCCTAGAACTACAGTTTGGCAATAAAATATAGAGAGTTTTTTCGCATTTTCCAAGGGCAGCACATCACTTTGCAAATACCGCAAAATTAAGTGCCAATATTATGTTACATTATGGTTACAGTCTAAATAAGACGACTTTGGTCGAAAAGCTTTTGAAAAAAGAACGATTAACAAAAAAAATACATTTTTACCTCTGACCGTCTGCCATCATGATTTCTACTTTAATCATTCCCCTTCCCTCATCAACATCATCATCTATCATTCCCTTGCTGGCTTGTCATATATTTTTTGCATAATGCAAACCCGTAGTTGGTAGAGCCATGTAAGAGTTTATCAGTGTTTCACGTAACCCAATCAAACATTACAAAATTGGCGGGCCACCCAGCGGCGCACGTCTCCTCGAGGTTTGTCTATGACGCAACCATAGACAATGCTGTCATAAGGAAGAGTCGCTTCCTGGAGGGATAGTGTTGCCAGTGCCAATTAATGGTAACGTTGGTATTATTGAGAGTTGAAAAGCTTGGACTGTTTACGCGTAAAACAAACTTACAAACTTTCATTGTTACGTCCATGTAATGTATTAAAACAAAAGTGGACATGGTTTAAATAATAAAGGGGCTCACTGCAGTGTCAACTTAAGAGGAAATTTAATGTACCTATCTGTGTTGGTATTTCCCTCACGGTTGACCTTTGCTTGAAATCGTGAATACCGTTTAATATTTACAACATAGAACCATTGTGACAAATTTCCTTGAAAAACACAATAATACCTATTGTCTACTTGGAGCAACAGGACGAGAATAATTTTGTGTTTGGTGCCATTGGTATTTATTGCCTACTTACTTAATAACAAAAGTAGTATAGTATATTTTTAATCTCACGTTTTCTTTTGTTAGTTGATTAAATTTGATAAAAACATTAATCTAGTCTGTTTATTGAGCAGCCAAATGGCGATAGAAGCTATCTCCTATAGAAAACATTTTTTATTTTCACACGGGCACCGACGATTTCGTATAAGGCTCAAGTGTTTACCTAATTCTTTAAAGTGGCTTACTAATTAATTATTTATGTACCTAATTTCTTTTTTATCTAACAATCGTACCTTTATAGTATAAATATTCTTATGAATATTTTGACTGCTCTCCTCGTACAATTAAGCAGGTTATAAATTACAGATTTGCCTGACCTCTTACTTGACTATACTTGTACCTAGTTGTAGGTACACGGCTTTTTCAACGTCGAAGTGTCATTTTCTTTGTACCTTTTTTCTGTTTTGTTTAATATATATCTTCTATAAAGAGTTATTGTATTGTATTGTATTATTTGTATTGTATTAGCTGTCTTACGTCAACTTATGTATTGGAATTTTTTACACTACTACACTGACACAGCCGTGAACGCGACGTGTCATCCAAGACAATAACACCCCGATCTTTTTGCAAGCCCAATGTTTGTTTACCATCAACGTGGTAGAAAACACTAACCTACACAGAAGGGCGTGCGACCCAGCCCCATGCAACCCAACTTATCGTACGATGACATTAAAATCTCAGAACTGCACTATCTCTATCCGTTGCATGCGATAAAACTCAGGCCCGTTAATTTTGAACTCTAACTTATCACGTCTCAGTTCAAAATGATCTCGGTAATGTTTAGTCGTTGTTTAAGTCTCACATCCTACATGATGTCGTGAGTCACAATAAGTTAAACATACACTATGTTACTTAAGAGTTAACGAGAGTATAGAACTGAACACGATTTTCTATTATGGTGACTTAGATTCCAGACATGATTCAGAAAGGTTATAGGAGCCTGCATCTCTTTGTTGATGTGAGGTCCTCTCTAAGGTATTACTTGCACCCACCAACCTAATCTAACTTAACCTGGGGTTAACTCGACGTATTTGTATCGTCTGACACTATGTTAACCCCAAGTTAGTGTTTGCCTGACTCTGCCTAAACGTAGGATAAATAACGCAATAAAAAATTAATAAAAATAAAAAATGTTAGGCAACACAGCCCTTAAGTATTATCATAATTAGAATAACAACGAAACATTAAAATTTAATAAATTAAAATTAAAATAAATAAAACTAGAATTAAAATTAATCAAAAGAATAGGTAGGTAAGTTTATAAATGCAAATGGCAATGAGACCTGGCGAAAAAAATGTTATCACATTTTTAACGTTTTTAGGGTTCCGTCCATCAAAAAGAAAACCGAAATCTACACTTACAAGAGTCATTTATTTGTCCGGCTGTCTGGCGGTTTGCCAATCACAAAGTAGTAGGTAAATCAAAACTTATAGGGTACTTGCCATTGTCCCAGAATCATGCAATTTTGCCCGGTGTACGTAGGTTTTGGTTGACTTGCGATTGAATGATTGACGGAAAAATAATTTAATGAATGTTGTAATATTACCTAGGTGTGCGAGTTCGACTCTCACTTGCCCGGTTTTTTTTACAACAGTACCTATTACTTATTAAACAGTTACGACCTCTTCGTAACCATTCCTCCGTAACTTTATAAAGCGTCAGTCACAAATGCTCTTTCCTTGTCGTTATAAAACAATTGAAAACGACAGCAGAGAATTATGGGCATCACCAGTTCACCACAATGCAATTCACATCGCTAGAGGGCAGGGCAGCATTATACAACTCACTACACTTTATCTAACTACATGCAATATTTATAAATGCGAATGTAACATCTTTAGCTTTACATAATAATTTGAAACATTCTTTTGAAACAACTGTAGTGATCAATAGATAAATCAGTCGCTTCTTTATCCGGTCATCTTCTATTTAAAATTGCATAATACTATAGGACAAACTAACCTTTAAAAAAACAATATGTCAAAATGTTTCTGCTTTTGAAAATGGCGCGTAACGTTACATCACTTGAATGGGTGGGAAAGAGCTGGAGATGAACCGATAACGAGATGATCTGATATCACATCACTAGTCGGTCATCATATAAATGTTGCCAAGGTGTGTTTGATGAACTTCCGGTGGTCTGTCGTAATGTTGGTAGTTAGTAGTAACTTTTTTTCTTTGTTTACTTTGTTACACTGCTGGGCAAAGGCCTCCTATTTTTTACGCCACTCGTCAATTAAATTGTAACTTTACTGTGAAAAATTGTAGTTTATGCTACTGTTATATAATAAGGGTCCTTAAGGATGACACGAGTGTTTATAGAGTTGCATACATTACTTTATCTACACACATATTGACCGTCGTAATGATGGTCATTACCAACGATTTCTGAACGCATAATAGAGGACTTACGATATTGTGTGTAGATAAAAAAAGGTTTTTGTTATAATTATAAAACATAAATAAGACGGGTTAACTAGTGCAATTAACATGAACAACTACATATGTACGAGAATTTCAAATTTAATAGACCTTGAACAAATGTTAAATCCTGTAAAGGTGTTTTTATTTCCGATAATAAGGAAGTCTACGGTAGTTAATGACATCACGATTAGTCACCACATTAAGTGGTCGTTTACTTACGTTACGAGTTACCAAAAAGTTTTAGTGTTTTGTTTATTTGGGAATATTTACAACACCATAAAAAAACTTTACTAATCTTGATCGGTATGGGTCAGCCCTAAGTTCTAAAATGCTTGTCGCGATGGCGGTCTGTATACGTTCCTAAACGGTTAGACAAGTATATTTGATACTACTTACCGGGCAACATTCCGTGACTTTTTCGTCCGGGTTTTTTTTTGTGTAGGAACTTAGGAACTGTTATTTAAACTCTTTTCACATAGGTATAACGTAAATAAACCAATTGATGTTACTTGTTCTTACGCCATTTAAAAGTGTGCCAATTCCATGCCGTACCGTTTTATCCAACACACAATTTAAACGTCATTGAAACTATATCCGTCACATGAAGTCAAATGAAAGATGTAAAAATGGAAATGATTATTATTTTATCTACACACATATCATAAGTCCTCTATAATGCGTTCAGAAACCGTAGAAAATGACCAGCATTGCAGCACAACGACCACTGCTCGCCGCCAGCGCCCGCCAACCACCACCACCAGTAAAGTAATAGTCATTACGACATCGAAGGTGTCGAATTCGATGTTTCAAATTTGAAAACCAACGTAATTTACAATCATAGTGAAATAAAACAGATCACTCACATATCGAGTCGAGTCGAGTCGAGTCGAGTTCAGTCCGACATGTATAAATAATAATGTGTCATTTTTTTTTTACAATAAAAAAAAATCAGTTTACGAAACGTCCGCTCGGTATGTTTGTCTATGATTAAAAAAAAATAGTCAAATTCGTGACAGGTATGGGTATGATATATGCCTTCGGCTTCTGAACTCATCTTAGAGTACTTATAATATGTGTGTAGATAAAGTAATGTATGCAACTCCACATAATTAGGCCTTAAAACACTCGTGTGATCCTATTATGAAACTCAGCTTCGCCTCGTTTCATAAAAACACACTCGTGTTTTAAGGACCCTCATTATGTAGCAGTTGCATAAACTACTATTTAACTGCTATTCCAGTCGTAATTTCGTAACAATAATAAAGTTTCGAGTTAACAAGGAAAGTTTGTTTGTCATTGAGGTTAATCTAAAACACGACAAAATGGGGTCCAATTAACTGAATAATTTGCGTTTCTGAATGATTCAGAACCACATAAGTATACCTAATGTCGTAAAATTTCAATTTGCAGTTTAAAAGTAGACAAAGCTCACGTTTTCAAATTTAAACATTGATTAGTTATTTGGTTGTTAATTCTAACTTTACACCTTCTAAATATGATCAACGTTTGTCAGCAAATAGGTACTTTCTGTTATGTCAAATTTATCAGCCTTTGCGAGCAACATTTAACATACCCACTGAAATGGAACCGTACAAGTACAAGGAGTTAAAATAAAAAACTCGACTAAATTAATAGATTGATTAAATTTCAATCTAAGGGCAGACATTATAAAGTAGGTAGTGATGCGACCTAATCGATAGCAAGGGAGAAAACTGTCGGAAGAAAACCGTAATGAGTACTAATGGGGCAATTTTTACCGATTACGCTAGAAACTATCGTTTTTTATGCATTTGTGCGACTTTCCCTTTAACTCTCTGTCTGATTGAGAACTTTACAATCGTAAAAGATCAATCAAATACACCGATTAACTGTGATTTTTAACGATTAACGGTGAAAATAATACGTAAGAACTGCTTTTTTAAGACTTCTATCAAAATATGGCCAAAAATACATTGAATTGTTTCGAGATTGTTTTTTTTTAAGATTTTCTATAACCACCAGTAATTTATCGATCACTGAATATTATCTACCCATCACAAATCCTTACCAAAATCTATCTACCATACGTATACAACCTTTTAAAGTTTTCACACTAACAAATTCTTTGAACAGATGCCGAATTTAGCCTGAACACAAGTAAATCAGACAAGGAGCCAAGTACACACGACTTAATTCAGCTATCTCCACAAACCAGCTGATAGGCGACTAGAAATAAATCTTAGAAAGAAGCACTAATTCCTCGGCGAGTAAGGCATTGCGGTAACCACGTAGCGGTAGAAAACCTTATGTTTTTATTTTTTTTTAGGGTTCCGTACCTCAAAAGGAACAAACGGAACCCTTATAGGATCACTTTGTTGTCCGTCTGTCTGTCAAGACCCTTTTTCTCTGGAACACGTGGAGGTAGCTTGTTGATATTAATATAAAATACTCAAGCTTGCGGTCCCTTGAAGCTGTGAAAAAATCAACCTTCTAAGTCAACGCAATCAAAAGATACAGTCATTAAAAAGGCTATTTCCATACGAATTGCCGAAATCCGAAAACCCAAAGGGTAGTTAGTTCCAGTTGTCATAGAAACTTGAAATTTGGTATTAAGATAGTTCTTATAGCACAACATTCAGAAAATTCTGAAAATCTATTTTTTTTGTCTGCCTGTAGATTTCACATACCAATATAAGTTGACCCCGCACTGCGTATATTTTGCTTAGGAGCAGGGCTCTGCTAACACTGGACTTTATAAAACACTGGGGAAAAGCGTTAAAATCTTTCTACGGAACCCTCGTGCGCGAGTCCGACTCGCACTTGGCCGGTTTTTTAAAGTAGCTTGTATGTCGTCCTGCTGCTGCCCTCTCTTCTGCCACTCTTCCCTGATGAAATGAGGGCATGTTCCTATCCTACCAATTTCGCTGAAATGCATCAGATCATCCTTTCAGATCCTCGCAGTCCTTTCACTTTCAGTAAAAGATGTCTCCCGGACGTGTCGCTGTCCTCTATGTCCGAGTAATGATTCATAATGATAATTATTTCTAACACTAAGTATATAATTTATTTACATAATAAAAGCAATTTACAATGACATTGAATCTAAGCTTAAACTAAATAAACTACAACTTAAAACTAAATTAAATCTAAATAAGGCCCCCGTGGCATAGTGCCCAAAAGGCTGGCAGCGTTGCCTCGCTGAATAGCGATGCTGATTCTTTGAGAGAGAAAACTGCCAGCCCTTTGGTCACAAGTTGCATCAACTAAGCGCTTTTGTAACTCAGAAATAAGCTTGTAAGCTTTCTTAGTTCCAAATATCGAAGTGGGACTTCTTTTACTGGTGGAACTCTAACATACAGTACTCAGGGTCCCATTCATTAGCAGGAAGCTAGGGAAAATATCCCATATTCCCTGCTGGCATAGACAACCTATTTTTCAAGATGGCGCGCGGCGCCACCGCGCAGGCGCCGACGCGGCGCGGGAAACAGCTGCACAGATTAAGCGATCACCGCCCGATAGGAAACTATGGGAAATTGTCTATGGTCAGCGAATTCTGTATCAAATTATGCAAGAATGCTTTCAGTAGTGTGGGTTATGGTTACGCTTTTGAGATACTGAACTTTGAAATGAGAATGTCGGGGGTTTTTTATTGGTAGAAGGTAAATCGCGCGTTATCATCACTTTTAGTATCAGTGCTACTAGAGTATAATCAACGGCCAAAAATATGGACGCATTAACAGCGCCACTAGTGGTACGTATCGACAACAAACAATTCTCACATACTATTTGAGACGTTTTTTTTTGGCCGTTGCTTACACTTACACTAGACGGTCTAATCTGTGCTAGAAAACCACTAGAAAACTATCCACGATCTGCCAGCTACTTACTCGAACAATTGTAGGTTTTCCCGCCGCCCTCGTGAATGACATTTGATTACTTGTCTATGGTAACTCCATGGTACATAGTAATGGCGGCGCATTACCGGTGCAATTGCACATGGGTTCGACTTTCACTAGAATAATCGATTGTCATTGGTGGGAACAAATGAAACGCTTTTGTGTTGTGGAGACGTGCTTTGTTACTTAGGGAGAGTTTTCACTGATGAGGAGTTGGGGCCGACGCTGTCCCAAATGTTGCACATTTAATCTTAATTCGTAGCAATAAAGGTGACACGTAAGATATCAATTATTGGGATCAAGGTGTCATAAATTATTGGGATCAAGGTGTCATAAATTATTGGGATCAAGGTGTCATAAATTATTGGGATCAAGGTGTCATAAATTATTGGGATCAAGGTGTCATAAATTATTGGGATCAAGGTGTCATAAATTATTGGGATCAAGGTGTCATAAATTATTGGGATCAAGGTGTCATAAATTATTGGGATCAAGGTGTCATAATTTATTGGGATCAAGGTGTCATAAATTATTGGGATCAAGGTGTCATAAATTATTGGGATCAAGGTGTCATAAATTATTGGGATCAAGGTGTCATAAATTATTGGGATCAAGGTGTCATAAATTATTGGGATCAAGGTGTCACAAATTATTGGGATCATGGTGTCATAAATTATTGGGATCAAGGTGTCACAAATTATTGGGATCATGGTGTCATAAATTATTGGGATCAAAGTGTCATAAATTATTGGGATCAAGGTGTCATAAATTATTGGGATCAAGGTGTCATAAATTATTGGGATCAAGGTGTCATAAATTATTGGGATCAAGGTGTCATAAATTATTGGGATCAAGGTGTCATAAATTTGAGTCGCTTACCTTAGCCATGGTAAATTTGAATTTGCTGAGTAAATTTCGCACTTACATTTTGAAAAACTATGAGGCCAACAAGAGTCTGTACCTACTCTGTATCGATCCTTTCCATGAAATGTAACCATAATTACATTACGACTGTCACTGCCGCACTTTTCAATCTCCAGATAAGCTCATCTAAGATAGTGTATGGGTATCCAACGAATAATTGTTTTTTTTTTTTTATATAAGAGGGGGCAAACGAGCAGGCGGGTCACCTGATGTAAAGCAATCACCGCCGTCCATGGACACCTGCAATACGAGGGGAATCACGGGTGCGTTGCCAGCCCTTTAAGGAATAGGTAGGTAGGGTGGTTATCTGGGGATTGAAAACTCGGGCCTAAATATTATCAATTCACTCGTTTTAAATAATTTAAAACTTAACTCACAAACTCAATGATTTTCAGGCAGACAATTTGGGATTATTTGTTTAATAAACTTTGAAACGTGACAGAAATGAAAAAAGGAACTTTCTATATAAGTACTTTGTTCTAGCGATATTTTGTTCGTCCTGAAACCTGTAACTTAACATTTTAAATTAAATATTCCTGTAGCTTATTATTATTTATTAACCAACACAGTTAATTCTTAGCCTGATTATAAAGAGTGTTCGAGTCAGTGGAAAACACGCGGGAAGCGCAGTTCTAGTGCTGCTAAATACGGAACCGAAACCCGCCTTTGATCCCAGCAGGGCTCAGGGCTGACGGCTTAAGAATAATGACGCTATATTTATTTATAAATTCAGTCAAAATTTATTTGTTGATCATCAATTTAGTAATTTCTTGATTCTGGCTACACCATCGCTGCTGTATTTTCACGTCTCTACGTCACGGTCCACGCCAATTTATTAAAACATTGCTATTCCGCGAGCGTAGTAGGCTAGTAGGTGCATGACACCCTATGTACAGACATACACAGACAAAACATAATTTATACATTATATACCATTTATATAGCGTCAAGCAGAGCCAACCCACTTATCGCTTTTAAAATAGCTACGCTATAAGTTCGGGCACAATGTCTTTGGTATCGCTTTGTCCGTAGTTTTATGGAGTTCATATTAATTTATTCCCCTGAAGGGGTTAGTGTTAGTTAAGAAACTGAGAAGTTCTTAAGGGCTTGATCGACGGGCGCGCTTTTGGAGCTTGTGAATTACGACAAAAGTCTTATGAAAGGGCATCAACGCTATAATCCAATGCTGGCCAATAGATTTTCTAGCTGGGCCAATTTTTTTAAGTCTGAGTCGGCGCCGGGTCTACTTTTAGAGGTGGAAGCAGTGTGGCCAACCACCGCCGCGTCGCTCTATTGGCCGACTGGCCGATTAACTAGTTGGCAGCAAATTCAAATGCCTTGGGGGGCCACTTTGTGGACCGCGGGCCTGAGCTTGGCCAGCCTTGCTGTCATCTATACCGCTATAAAGTTTGCCCGTCGCGTCGATCACAACTTGGAAGGATACTTAATGACTATGCTTTTGACAATGATTTTTATAGTTATTCTTAGGCAGCCCTACTAGTGTACACTGCATAATACTCAGGCGTCAATACGCTCACGCGCAGTTATCTCTATTTTTAGCGTTAAACAGTTCGGAGGGTTTCATAATACTACTTAATACCGTTTCGGTGAAGAGCCATGCGATACCTAAAGTACCTATATTTATTTATTATTATAACGTCATCACAAAATATCCTTACAGGCTACCCTAATTCGATATTTTGGAAAATTGTGTGTGTTGTTACAGTAGAAGACATACGTAGCTGACGGCTAAAGTGGAAACTGAGAAAAATTTACATATTTTGGAATGGGATGTAAGGTATACGTATATTATACCTACACGTGTTTTAGAAGAGGACCTTATGTAAGTTAGTAGGTACTTAGGTGGTTTTGTTTTAGTTTCTTTACGCTTGTTCTTCTTGCACCAAAGCGTTAACACAGTGATTTTAAAATTGGCTAAGGGCATTTTATTAATTTACTATACCCATCCACATTGTACTCACTCAAGCTGCTCAAGCGCAGGATCACCGGGTGAGTCAGAGTGCAGGCGCGTCAAATTATTGTTTTGTTCTGTGTGCATTGCATTCTTCGCTCGATTAATTTATTATATTAATTTTACGATTAGCAACACTGGCGATTTTACCTGTAATTTTGCAGCTGAAGGGATCTGAACCAATACTTAGCAAGGAATAGTACATTTATAATGACAGGTTGGCGGATTAATTTTTAATTATCCAGAGATAAACTCTACGCCGACCGGTCATTAAGAAAAAGTCAATTTAAATTTGAATTTAAATACCTCGACGTTTCGGACGCGACGTTGCGTCCATGGTCTCGAAGGGACTGAAGAGGCGGGTATCAACATCTCCTAGCTGCACGGGCTCCGAAACGTCGAGGTATTTAAATTCAAATTTAAGCATATATTTTTTACGTGATTAATTCCCGAGTATCATGATAATGTGTGAAAATCGCGAAAGAAAAATGTAACAAATATTGTATTTCAACTCATTTTCCAGTGCATACCTACATACAATGCAGTTGTGTTGTGCCTGCATGGACTTACCTTTTACTGAACGGAATGATCGTCTTAGGTTATCATTACTTACTTTGATAAATGATTATTAGGCTCGAAAACAACAACGATAACTTATACATAAGTAGGTAGGTAGAATGAAAATGTTGTGAAAATTAAACACAAAAAAAAAACTGAAATTAAGTATCTCGAGCCATTTTAAATTTATACGCACGCTTAACTTCGTGATAAAATTAAACTGTCTTTCTTATAAATTATCACCTACCGAAATCAAAGCGGATATCACCGTAAATATACATCAGTCAGTTGTCGCGTAATATCTCTCTCTCTCTCTTACTTCTGTATATTCTCTACTAAATCCTCTTTTTAGCATCCACGCGACATATTTACTACATACATACATACATACAGTCACGCCTGTTTACCGGAGGGGTAGGCAGAGAGCACGGACTTCCACTTCCTACGATATATTTACTCAGTGATCTAAATGAAACTCTAAACCTTTTAGCAAAGTGTAATTTGAAATGCACTTTTAATGGCACGTAGAACCTTGTGTTACTGTTGGTCACCGCATATGCTTATTCAAATAGTGATCTGAAAGAAACCCTAAACTTAAGCGTAAAGGTTGCATTTTGAATGCAGTTATAGTGGAACGTAGAACCCTGCAACAGACTCGGTCATTTGCTAGTCTTAACGAGGTGTCGGTGAAATTGATTCGCCAAAGAACATAAGGAAGGATGGAGTGAGGACTCAAGAAATGTTGGTTTGAAAATAGGTGGTTGCTGTTTGTATGTTGATGATTCGAGAAATTTTACAACAATTTTACTGTCCCTAGTAAATATCCAATCGTATAAAAAACTCTGACCGGGTGTTGCGAAATGCCTTCTGAAGTCTTTAATAGATCCTATAATTAAAACTTGAAAATTTATGCAACTTTCGGAGCGATTATATCCGAAAATATTCGCTAACTAAAAAAAAAATCTTAGGAACCTCAAAGTGTTTTTAAAAGAGCTGTCGAAATATGTAACACATTGGTTTTTGCTGAAAAAATATTTTTTTTTCAAATTTTGTTACATGTAATTTTTTTGTTATTTAACTATCATTTCATTAATATACCTCTGATAGTTCTCGAGTACAATGCCTCTGACAAATGGACGGACATACGGACGGACTTGACGAAACTATAAGCGTTCCGTTTTTGCCATTTTGGCTACGGAACCCTAAAAAATCGTACGAGTACTTCCTATTAGCCAAAACTGTGGTTACCTTTTTTTAGTGTAGCCATGTGGACGCGACAAGAACTTAGCATTAAAATATTAGTTAAACTTGTCGCCTTCAAGCTTATCGACAACAATGACAGCTGTCATTGTGTCGTTAAATACCTCAGCATCATTGTCATGACAACGATAGCTTTCATAATTCGTTCCAGCGCTGTCGGGAAAGGTCATTGGATCAAGGGTACATGTGTCAGCATCGGCGCCGGCGCTGGATAATATTAGGCCAGGAAACGAAGCAAGGGACCCAACTGTAAATCCTCAGGCAAAGAAAACTTTATAGTATGATAGAGTATCATGATTAAAAAGCACATTATAAAAATCCAAAAAAAAAAATACCGCAAGTTAGGTATTTTGGCCAAAATTCCTATTTCGTTGATAACTTTGTTCGGAAAAATGCTCAGTTAAAATTTTCTTCACTACAAACATTCACTACAAATACGAAAACTGTATGTGAAATATCCAAAAAAAATCTCCTTACAAAAACCACCTTTTCCTTCAAAAATATGTTTTTTTATCATAACTTGCATCGCAAAATTTCTCAGTCACTTTTTTTCAGTGCAATACGAATTTATTTCCGTTTTATACTTACGACATAAAATTCCAAAATATTTACCATTAAACTATTTTTATTTTCAAAAATTACCTTTTCAGTCGCTGTGGAAAATTGCTCCGTCCGTTTTATTTACTGATACAACTATATTAATTTATTTTCTTTCAACTACAAAAATATCCAAAAAAAATATCAAGCGCATTAAAAACTAATAAATTTGCAGAAGTATTAAAATCGTGTTCAACGTAGAATGATTGTTATTTTGAATATTTTGGTTTTAAGTGGTAATGAGACCATTTGGCATTATTAAAGAAAAACATCGGACTGAGAAATTTTCCATGCTGAGTTTTTGGTATTTTTAAATTGAAGTGAGATAGCTTGATTTTGGTAAGCATTTTTTTTGGATTTTCTTACCGGTTACGCCTAATGTCATTCTAAAGATCTAAAACAAGAAAAATTTGACTGAGAAATTTTGCCACCGAAATTACGGACAAAAAAGTTATTATCTTTAAAAAGTGACAGTTTTTTTTAGTAAAATTATTGGATTTTTATAAATTTACTCCTAACAATGATAATGATTCATTTAGTAAAATATTTTTGAGCTGATGATTTACTCAGTCCAATATTGCAAGCCATGTGTACTTTTAGGTATAAATACCTATCTTCGGCATGTTTTTTTTTTTGATATTTTTATTTAAAAAAAAACATACAATGACAATGCAAAGAAAAATTCGTTAAGCAGCTGGATTTTTATTTTAGTTTTATCTCACCGTTATATTACATCCCTGCAAAGTTTCATCGACTGAGGATTTTATGCGGGTTCTTCATACAACGAACCGCCAGATTACTCGGCCTAATATAGTGAATATTCTGTTTCTATTATTCACTAGCTGTTGGCTGTTGCCCGCGACTTCGTCTGCGTAGAATTCGGTTATCGCTATCCCGCGGGAACTATACAATTTTCCGGGATGAAAGATAGCCTGTGTTTTAATCTAGGGTATATAAGCTATCCCCATTCGTAATTTCAACCAAATCCGTCCAGCCGTTTCAGCGTGAAGAAGTATCAAACATACTCGCTCACAAACTTTCGCATTTATAATATTAGTAGGATTGTTTATACTTGGTGAATAATTTAGATTGAGAATTTTCCACAGAACCATAGCGGTATAGAAGGAAAGTCAAATAGCTTCGCAGAACATGCATATATAGTGTCATTTTTAACGGACTTCAAAAAAAGGAGGAGGTTCCACTGTATGCATTATTTATTTTTTATTTTATGTATGTACATCGATTAAGTACTCCGTCAATAGTAGACCGATTTTCAAAATTATTTTTTTATTCGAAAGGGTGTACTTACTCCTGAGGTGGTCCCATTGTCACCAAGTCATGACGTGATGATAGGAATCCATGGAAATCGAGGCCAACCCTCAAATTTTATAGGCACGTACTATGTGTTTCATGTATTTTCTAAGGCGGTTTTACTTCTTTTAGATTAGAAATTTATGTATGTAGATCACATGTAGGTCCTCGAGGAAGCGGCAGATATCAGCCCGTTTCGGACGGAAGCGCTCCATTACTGGGGCCGGAGTTCACTGGCACGCGGGACACCCATAGAGATGATACAACCACCTGGTCCCCTAGCCTACGCATAATCTGTAGCTGAGCCTGTCCCTTTTGCCACAGTATAGAAAGGCTATGTTTTCAGTTTGTCTGTATTTCGCCTCAAGCTTCATAGTTAGGGTCGCTAACCACTAGGCCATCCGGTCGTCAATTGACCGCGATTACCTTATAGGTTTGATGAGATCCCGATATTTCGACGCAGTTACATGCAATGATCACGAGCAAACTGACGAAACGCGGGTAGATACTAATAATATTGGGAGCTCATCAAACCTATGAGGTAATCGCGGTTAACATCCCATTTTCATTATGTCTAATGCATTAATGTATGTTTATGTATTATCTTTATTTCGTATAATTATTCGAAAACGATGTTCTGCCAAGTTTTCAAAACACTGATTAATTAAGAATTAAGATATGTATGTTATAACCTAATCTAATCAACCTATGCTATAGTTATCCTGAAATTTTTAGAGCTTCAGCAAAAATCGACTATGTGAAATTAAGTTCATGCAGAAACAAAAAGATTATGCGATATAAGAAGGTTCCTGCGAGCCCGCAACTACCTCCAAATCACCTGGGCCGTGTTTTACAAAGCTACAATTTACAAGCGGAAGTCTCTTTCTAACAAAAGGTGATAGAATGAGATTTCGGCTTGTAAATTGTAACTTGTAGTTTTGTAAAACACCGCCCCTGAAATCCGACACTTCACGGTTATACAAAACGCACCCGAGACAGTCAATCAGACCTCTTAAATTTACTTGCAAGATTTGGAACTGACAACTTACATACGAACATCTTGCAAAATAAGTGTGGTAATATCATCTCTTCTTACATCTCCAAGGAGTATAGCTTCAAGATGAGTCAGTATTTTTATCCGTAGCGGGCGAAGTCCAGCTCGGTACTCGTGCGCAGGTAACCCACCGTTATAGTTCAAGTGGTGGTTCAACTAACTGGAATTCAACACGGGGTTTTGAAACAAACATTGGTCTTAGTAGATGTCAAAATTTCCTAGAAAAGCGTTACTTATACGTACTACGTAGACTTCTGGTCTTGCTAATTATATACTTAATTATTTATATAAAATAGTGGATTGTAAAATTTTGGTATTTTTATGGTTCCGTACCTCAAAAGGAAAAAACTGGACCCTTATAAGATCACTTTATTGTCCGTCCGTCTGTCTGTCTGTCAAGACCATTTTTCTCTGGAACGCGTGGAGGTAGCAGGCAAAAATTACCATCAAATAGTCAAGCCTGCGGTCCCTTGAAGCTGTGAAAAAAAACAAACTTCTAAGTCAACGCAATCAAAAGATAGTCATTAAAAAGGTTGTTACAAATTGCCGTTAACCTACTGTGAAAACCTAAAGGGTAAGTACTTCCAGTTGTCCTAGAAACTTGAAATTTGGTATGAAGGTAGCTCTTATAGCACAACCACTCAGAAAATTCTCAAAATCTGATTTTTTTATGTCTATCTGTATTATGTCACAGACCAATATAAAATGACCCCACACTGCGTACATTTTGCTTAGGAACAGGACTCTGCTAATACTGGACAGCTTAAAACACTGGGGAAAAGCAGGGAAATCTTTGTGCGGAACCCTCGTGCGCGAGTCCGACTCGCACTTGTCCGGTTTTTTTTTTACATTTAAGTATATTTTGATAGTTTTCTTGAAAAAATATCACTGTCCTTTTTATGCTAACCTGTCTTTACTACATATATGAATCATAGCTGTATGCGTGTACAACAATAAAAACTAGTTTTACGAGCGGTCGCTAGATGGCTCTATCTCTAAATAAGTCGTTCCCGTTTTATTATCATGTAAATTCCGTTTATGGCGAAGGATCTCAATTTAGATTGCTATGAAGTGTTTTATGGGCGATTGTTTATTAATAACATTCTAGATTCTTTGTCAGGCAATGACTGAGGCTGCGAGAATAACATTATGCGAAAATACATAACATAAATTTCCGTTTTTTACCACAAAACTAAGTATGCTTTTTTCATACTCTGGAATAGGTACGTACCTACTAGATACGTTCAATACTTACTGTTTGAAATACCAAGTCGATTCGCGCCATCGTTTTAACGTGTAACAATAACAAGTACCTACAAACTAAATTACTTGCATTTTATGATTTAATTTCTCATAGAGTCCGTATTAAGGCCCCAGTCTCCCAAAAATCGTCGTTCTGTCAGAATTAAAAAAAAAAACAAAAGGTCAATCACCTCTGATCGTGACCACTAATCAGGTTATCACAGACATTTAACAACATAAATTTTTTTCTGTCTAAAAAAGGTTAACTATATTTGGTTAATTTGGTACACGACAAATCGTTGGAAACCAAAAAAGCGCCGTCACGCCCCCTTATCAGAACGATTAATTTAAAAGGTCTTTTGTTACCAACCCATTTACAAATGAAATAATCCTGTAAAAGGATTTAATTTTGTTGGGTGTTAAGCTCTTGATGTTTTTGAATGCAGAGATACCTAAATAAGTTTTCTAATAAAAAATACATTTTGAATACAAGCCTTTTTGCTGACTGTATGTACTTGTATTTTTAGGTATCTAACTTAGATATTCTTACCAAATTTGAAGTCGATGCCATTAACTGTTGAACCGTTTCCTCCTGCGTAGACGATCCTGGCCGTATCACCATAATTTCACTACCAGATTATTATATTTTTATCTATTGTGAGTATTATTGCGATACTATTATAGTCGTCCCACGATAACTCTGCAACGAACTGACAACAGTAGAAATCTAAAGTTTGTTTATGGCAACACTGATTTATAGTCAAACAACACGTTTTGAACTTTTGATTAGATTAAACATTAGACAGGTCATCGTTCATTCACCATCCACCATTGAAATACCTCTCATATTTCGTTTTCTAGATTTTTTTACCGTACAACGGCAAAACCTATTAAACACTGGCAAAATTGTCCTCCAATGGACAGAGCCATATTAAAAAAAACAGCAATTTTCGATTGCTACTATCATTATTATTTTTAATGAAAGAAATGTCTGAGTGACATGAAAAAAGTATTACCACAGCGTGATTTTTCTGGGTTGCCAATTAACATCTTATGCAGAGTTATCGTGGGATGATTATAGTTGACCGTTAATATCGGGAATACTTAAGAATCGCTGTCCAATTGTTTTTATTTCGAGCAAGTAGGTGTAGTAGCTGCTACGTGTAGTACGTGTAGTAGCTGCCCCCCGACTACGAAGTGCAAAATTCGAACTTCGTATCGTGCCGTCCCTCTCAAGCTAATATTATTTAATACGAGAGTGAGCGGGACGATACGAACTTCGATTTTCGAATTTCGTAGTATGGGGGCTGAGCCCCCGAATGTTATTCAAACCAACTGAATCTTGACCCCACCGTGGAACCTTTTCGTACAAAATGTCATGGTAACATCGCATTGCCTGACAATGAAAATAATTGACTTACTTTGAGAACGTTCTACGTTGGGTAAGGAATGAAATGGTTCGACTGTACATTACAGGTTTTAATCCAACGTTATAACCAAAGCAATTACGTACTTAATTAGTTCCAACTTCATTCTACATCCAAATGAAGAATCAACTTGTTAAACCTTTTAAACAAAATCGCCCCAAGAATGCAGATCCATTAAAATGCTGTTAGTGACTAATTGAATATCAGCTACTGCAGACGCATTGCTAGGATCTTTATCTCAGTCACTAACAGAAAGCTCAAGATAGCACGATGTCGTATTTATTATTATAAAAGTTAAGATAAAAAATAATATTCGACCGAGCGAGCGCGAAGCACGAATAAAGGTAAGCGTCCACATGTCGGCATCACACGCAACGAATCGTTGTATTCTTTGTATAGAAACTTATAAAGTGTGCCACCTGTCCGCATCGTACGCATCGCACATTTCATATATTTCGTTGCGTGCGATGCGTCCGTTGCGTACGATACCGACATGTGGACGCTTACCTTAAAGCGTCTCCGTTTCAGCTTGGGCAAAAATTCTTTCGTATGTCCGGATGTTTCTCTTCTCAACCGATTCTGGTGAAATTTTGTGAACAGTTTCGGTAATTATATATAGATTTTTTAGCCGCTTCTTTTTTTGGACATTGAAAAGAAAAATACGAAAAATTATCAAAAATGACTACAATAAGGTACTTTCCTATACGGTACTTCCCATTGACATAGAATCACGAAATTTGGCAAGAGACCCTTGTTTCCTGAGTGTTGTTGTGAGCCCTTACTCACAGCAAAATTTATGGAACAAATTCTGACACTTAAAAAAAAATTGGCGCGGAACCATTCGATTCTCGAGTCTGACTCGCTCTTCGTCGACTTTTTATTGAATTCTAATGCCAATGTTTTTGTTACAGGTAGCACGACAGATCTCACACCAACACTCATAGGCATTTACGACTCTTTCCTAGAACCTAAGAGTTTAAGGCCAGAATCAAACTCTTTGGAAACAGCAAAAGATGCTAGAAACGATCCACCGGTAAACCAAATAGAAACTAAAGACATTAAAGACAACGCGAAAAAGGACCCCGCCAAAATGGTTGGCAGCGTCAAACTGCCCGTAGCGACTGTGAACAAGAGTTCTTTGTATACGATACGAACTAATTGCAATGGTGCTAACGAAAGTGACCTTACCAGTGATAATCATAGACTACATAGGACGTTTAAAGAAAAAGCTTCTGAGACGTCTACGTTCGATAATCTGTCGCCAAATGTGAAGCGGATGATTTCCAGCGCCACGGATGCGACGACGCTTAAATTTCAGAAGAAAGGCATTGGTGGGATCAGGTCTTCCACGAGGCACAAGTCCAATATACCCCTAGTCGGAGCTACGTCGAAAATTTCACAGTCAGGTGTAGACATTTTACCCTCCGTTGAAATATACGACCAGCCGTGTGGTCTGAAAAGCTTGAATAAAAAGAGTGATGAAGAATATCCGTCGGAATCTGTACCTTTAAAGCCTGATTTTAGAATAGATGAACAGACCACTTATGATGTTCCAACGAATAATAGACCTGCTATATACGACGTTCCCAGTCCAAAAAAAACTGCCTTCGAATCATTATCATTACCTTACATAGACCAATCCATCGAGCTCTCTATATCCTCCAATGATAGAGAGTTTGATATCAAACTATCGTCTAAAGATAACTCCCCTCAAAAACCAGAACCGAAAAAAGAAGTGCCTTCAGATACATTCCCCAATGGAACCAATAGTTTAAACAGAAAAGACTTTGTTAATAAGAATGAGAGTCCGTCTAAGTTAGCTAAAATTGCCCCGTACCCTGAAGTAGTATCATCCACGGGGAATTTAAAAGTGGTACCTGCGAAAGAAACCCTGCATCCTCCACCCGAAGTGACTCGACCGTTGTCAATGAGTTCCATTGCGTCATCTAGTTCAACTTCGAGTAGCGGTGTTCAAAATAAAGGAGGAGTGAACTCTGCGTACCTGGCTTCTATTGAGAGCTTGGACGATCATAGTGACGCCGATATGGTGTCTGCTAATGGAAGTAATCATTTTGTGAATAACGCTGGCATTTTAAACAGCGCGACGAAAGAGGGACACACTGACACCATACCACGTAAGTTTGCTCAATCTATGTATTTGTTTGAAGTTTAACAATACGCACTTAATTTAGCAAGAACTAAGACACTCATGTAAGATGACAAATGTTTCTCTGGTTTTTAACTATAATTTACTGCTGCTGATGATGATTGATTGGTTAGCTGTCACTAAGTTGTACAAAGTACTTTTTACGATGACCCCTGTGACACATGCAATGACAGATCTTATGATGACGTAAATAAAGTCTATTAGATGTTTTGACAAGCTAATAAAAACGTTATGTGGCCAAGATTTTATGGAACATCATTGGCCGGTGGCTAACAACTCGAGAAGGGGAGGGGGGTTTATTCAGTTTGGCCTATCCGACATTTTTTTTATATTACATTACTCTTGCAATTGATTGTTATACGTTTTTATTATATTTACTGACATTGGCACAATGCCAAGAGGCCGCCATTTCGAAAGAAGAAGAAAAACGTTATGATCGATCTTATTACTCCACTTAAAAAAATGATTATTTGGATCTGAATCAAAATTTTGAGATGCTTACGCTTAGTTAGTGACCGAATAAACTTCAGTACATCTGCATCTCTCTACATTCGTCGGTATATAACTTCCCTTTTCAGGTCAATCTTGGAACGAGCCATCAGGTCCGTCTCAGCTGGAGCGGGTGTGTGCAGAAATTGTCCAGACTGAAAACGTCTACGTCGAAGACCTGCGGCAGGTGGTCGAGGTATGTGATATTATTTTGACATCAACATCAGTCATCAAGCCAATTTATTTTACTTTGAATACCTGTCTTTCACCTAATTACAGCTATTATAACATTCCGACCTAAACTGCTTAGGTATGTGTAATAAATAAGTCTGGATTAAGTGGGGCGCTGCTTAATATGCAGGGGGTCAGTAGGGCGACCCTATTCGCTGTTCAGCCGCCCATTAGTTGCTTATCAGCATGTAAAATGTAAAGCTAACCCTCAAGGTAAGAAAAGTTTCATGTTTTGTGTATTAGGTAACAATTCGTTAGGATTTTGTCCGACGTGGCAAACAAAATTGCAACAAAAATTAGTGTGACTGTTACAGGATTGAGACTTTTTTTTAGAATTTCATATGTGACTTATAAATACTATGTAACATGTAACTGTTTCGATGATGTAAAATGGAATACAGGCTGACATACATATAGTTATAGGCGGACAAGATGGGCGAGATACAAGTGTTAAGCCACTGTTAAAATAGAAATGCATTGTTAAAATAAAATAAAAAATCCTCCTTTCATGTTTCAAACGCGGAATTGTTTCTAAAAATAAACGCAACAGGAAGCGGGCGAGCTGTCCAGGCTTTGCCTAGTTTGGGACTAGGTCAGTTGGTGTTAATTGTGCCGGAATATTCATTTATTTTAAACATCTCATCCGGTAATTCCTGGCTAGCAAAATTAAGTGAAGTTACCGTTGTGGTAAGAAATGGCTCGTCACCATTGATATCTCGTCACCATAGAGTCGACATTTGCTTCCACGAGCAATTACGTACGCTGTCGCCAGAAAGGAGGTTTATCCTTTTTTATGACACTGACGGACACTACATTTTTGGTTCAAACTTCGTACCTAAATGAAAAGTTACTAAGATTCTACGACGTGATAAAGGAATGAGCTTGAAAACTGACGACGGTTTTTGGACCCTACTGAACCTATTGCCTTGCAACTGAAACTAAAATATTACATAGAATTAAAAATAACATCTTACCTACCTAATCGAATTTCCGATGCAGTCCATCGCGTTACAAATTAAAACTCAAAGAGTTAACCGTTTCCTGACAAAACTGGGTCGGACTAAAGTTTCAAAGGTTTCAAACTGTCTCTAAAACACTCTAAATGTATCGGAACTCGAATAACTCTGTTAGAGTATTTTGAGAATGTTTTAACGCAGTCTATTTAGATTGTTTGCCTTATGACGGATAAACTTCCTGTTGGAATAACTCTGATTTTTTTAACAGGCGTTAATGGTTTAAA
This sequence comes from Clepsis dumicolana, assembly GCA_963691665.1. Classification (NCBI taxonomy): domain Eukaryota; kingdom Metazoa; phylum Arthropoda; class Insecta; order Lepidoptera; family Tortricidae; genus Clepsis; species Clepsis dumicolana. Next base: position 4,287,167 of record OY829529.1, read on the forward strand.
TTTAAATAGGAATGTTGCGTCCCGGTTCGTAAATTAGTCACATGTCATTGTTAGCTCGTAGAACACAGCTAAGCTCAGGGTGTAGATTTGTCCTTGCATTATCATGAAGGCACTTCACTTAGTCGTAGCATTTGTCAAAAAAATCGTGTCGCCTCTTTTTCGTTTTTCACCCGAAGAATAAAGATGGAAAGACAATTATATGGTTAATACGACTTAGTAAAGTGCTAGCATTAAAATAGTGACTTCGTAAAGGATTTGAAATGCGTGGTGGTGGTGGTGATAGTTAGGCATTGGGTAAGTATATGTCACATGTGTTCGTTCGTGTGGTAGTGGAGGTAGAGACACTACATGAAAACACACATTTACTTATCGCATAGAGGTAATCTTGTACCTAAAGAAAAATTACGAGACATCGTAAGCTACCAAGCAGATGGCTTTAATAGTTTACAGTTTCCTTCCCTTTCGCTCAGTGAATCCCTTTGTTACTCGGTCGGTCACAAACTGAAACCCATGTTCATAAACAGCAACTGATTGAGTATCGCATGTCGTTGCAGGTAGCGAGTAGCAACTAGAATCCAGGTCAAACACCTGAGCAGGGTCGCACGCGAATTGCCGTTTGGCCAAAGAATATATACACTAACGTAACAAGAATCGACACTGACGCATGTGTGCAGTAAACGACCTCGCGGCTGTGTGCGTTTCGGGACGTGAGCGGGGGTGAGCGCGGGTCGCGCGGGGTATGGAAAGGCGATCCGCGGTCGCCACGGCGCGGCAGTGTCGCGCCTGTGGTATGGCGCGGACTCGTAAAAACTAGCGACCCGACGAAGTTTGTATTACAAACCCGACTGCAATAACCAACTTAGAAAAGTTGAAAAACACCCGACATTGTCATTTCAAAGTTAAATATTTTTTTATATTTTTTAGATTCTAATGAAACTTAGCTAAGAATCGTCTCGATTAAACTAGCTTTCCATTAAAAAAAACCGCATCAAAATCGGTCCATCCGTTTGGGAGCTATGATACCACAGACAGATACACAGACGCACAGATAAACAGGTAAAACTTACAGCACCCCTCTTTTTCGTCGGGGTTTGAAAACCGTTACTAATAAGCGTCTCGCCGCCGCTGGGTCGTGCCCTCTCAGAGGACGGACTACGAATTAGTTCGAAACATTTCGGGCTTAACTCGACTTATTTTATTATGATTGAGTCTCACGGTAGTTTCATGTTAAAACCTACATATATAACTCGACTACCTATCTACCTATTATAAGCAGTTCAGCGTACAGCCAGCCGGGGACATACTTAGATTTGACTGACATTTCGCGCTCCTATACCAACCTTTGTCAGATGGTCACAGCACCCCATGTCGTAACCCAAAAACCAGACCCTCGTCACCAAATACATTTACCCTACTACAGTAGGTGTATATATTTATGTCTGCATTGGTTTTTAATTCTCACTGAAACGTATACATGCCGAAATACAATTATGCTTAAGTCCTTGTACCTGCGGTAGCAAAACAACCCTTGTTTCGGCTAAGCCTGGACATGTGAGGTAAAATTCAAAATACCCACAATTTCAACACAGTAGACATAATTTGGGTATTTTTTTTTTACCCTTTTTTAAAAGTGATGAATGAAGTGTCCCACTCGCGACTAATGACCGTCGACAGCTTGACAGTTTGACAATTGGGTTTTGACAGCTCGCCCACTTCCGGTTGAGTAGGTACATTTTTAGAAGCGATTTCGCGTTTTGAAACATTTAGGGAGGAAGCAAAGGTCTGACTAAAAAAATCTGAAAAACGTTTTGTGTGGAACCCTCGGTGCGTGAGTCCGACTAGCATTTGGCCGTTTTTTCACATGTGTTTACAATTTACATGCAACATCTCGGTCGCGCCTCTTAGTTAATTACAAGTTAATTGTAACTTTTTAGTTAGAAAGCTATCAGAGAGTAACGGTGAAAGCAGATAAACGCTCTAAACTAGGTTTAGTGCTCGCTTAATTGACGTCTAAGAGCGCGATTGAGTCATTAAGGATTGATGATGAGTTGAGATTAAAATAATGTGACCGCTAGATGCCGCTAGGAAGCTGAACTGAAACACTGCTTTACCCGTAAAGCAGACACACGGGAGGCGCCTTTGGCTTATCTATGCACTACAATTTTTCTGCCACTTTTTGAGGGGGATGAGAAACACACACGTACAACACACGTCTGCGCTCATTTCATAATTTGTTACGTTCCTACAATCTGACACTAAAACAAAACTGTCTCACAAAAGCCAAAAACACGCACACAATCAACTATAATAAAATTAATGTGAAAAAAATGTCTTCTAAGTGTGTCAGTAATCCTAACATATGCTAATCGAAGCATACCATAGTTTGTCACTATTTATATGCCGTGGACCCACGCATATACGTGTCTATAAATATACTTGAGATGGCCATATATGTATAATAAAACATGTGATATCGGTCAAGTGCGTGTTGTGTTTATTTTATTTTTACCCGACTGCGAAACGCAAAGGAGGGTAATGTGTTTATCAGCCTATGTATGTATGTTTGTTCCTTTGTGGCACTCTAAAGACCGAACGCGTTTCCCGATTTTAATGATTCTTATGTCAATCAAATCGTGTTAATATTGCGAGTGTCACTAAAGACATGGCAGTTATTTAAATCCAATATGGCGACCATCAGACGCCATATTGTGAAAAAAAAAATATCAAAATATATCAAGTGGTGTATCATTGATTAGGTATTTGAAAATCAACTTTAGGTTTCTTTTATCATTTTTCATTTTGAGTGACCATTTAGGATCTATATCTGTTTAAAGTTGGTTCAAAAACCTTTTCAATTTTTAAGGCTTTAAAAGTTTTTCTCTTTATATTTAATTGTTTTTGCGGTTGGGTTTTTGTTTTTAAATAATTTCGTTTTATTAATTTTAAAGTCAATGCAACATAGGGCAAATCGGGGTAAATAGGGCAAATTGCCACTAACTGGCCACATTAGAAAATGTCATCCAGTTATTGGTCGCCAATTTTGTATGGCTATACTGAGCATGAATACTTTCAGAATGCTCTCGGTAACAATGGATCTAAGTATACATTTTAGTTGAATTAGGTACTTCATATCTGCATTTCATTCTCTTACAGCTGATATTGGCAAATAGTCCAGTCATTTACCCATTTTTTTAAAACAAGATACAATCGCAAAAATATTGTCATACCCTTGAAGACGAATCTCAACGTTAGTTTATATAGCGTAAAGTCGGGTTACTTTAGCCCAATGGAGGGTAACTTTGACTCGCACGTAAACCGCACATAGCGTTGTCAAATAAAAAAGTAAAAATGAATATCAAGTAGCTGAAATATGCTAAGTAACCTGGGTATGAAACAGTTTTAATGCAATAAATAAACTTAGGCAGAGCAATCTGCTTGGGTCAAAGTTACCCTCCAGGGCTAAAGTGACCCGACCTTACGGTACGTTCTTTGCCTCAACGTTACAATTTGAATTTGAATTTGCCGACGGTACTTCAGCTTCGTGGCTGCCACTACTAAATATATGACTTGCTATCGTGATCAAGCTGAGGTACCGTAAAATACACTTTCCTTAACAAGCACTGGGCATCCTAGTTAGCTAACAAGCAGACAAGTGACAGACTGACAGACTGATGGCTCACAAATTGTGACCTGTCTAGGAAGACCTCTCATTGTCCTCACTGCATTACCTACAGAGGTCCGAGCACGAATATTGGAATCCTGCGTAACGTTACCGAGAAATTTGTATAATACTCAAAAGAAAATAGGGGCACTGAGTATTTTAATCGTCATGTGACAATTATATTAAACAGTACTTTATAAAAGGAACCTCTATGCCAAATTTCAGCTTTCTAGATCCAGGGGTTTGGGCTGGGCGTTGATCAGTCAGTCAGTCAGTCAGTCATTCAGGACTTGTCTTTTTATATATGTATAGATTATTAAAGATTCACACGCTTCACTTCTCTGAGACCAACGGTTCTACTAATTCTGGCCTTCCTAACAATTTAATTTACATACAGGCAAAACAAATCTCAACTTTATCCCAACTCAATAAGCCCCAGAAGGATGCACTTAGATGTTAGGTCTTGGTTTAGTAACGGGATACCCCAATATGGCGCTGGTAGCAGGGTGACAGTTACTGTCAAGTTGCTCAGGATTGTGGGACAACTGTATATAGAAGTGTATTTATAAACTGCTTTTTTTAACTGGTGGCACCACTAATACAAGCAACGTTTTTGTCTAAGCATTGTGAACCTTAGGTGCTAGGCCATTCGGTCGACCACGCACATAAAGCAGACAGGCGGGAGGCGCCTTTGGTTTATCTATGCACTACTATTTTTCTGCCACTTTTTGGGGGGAACGAGGAACACACACGTACAGCACACGTCTGCGCTCATGTCAAAATTTGTTACGTTCCTACAAACTCACACTAAAACAAAACTGTCACACAAATGCCGAAAACACGCATACAATCAACAGACCCTGATCATTTTGGTCAGACTTAATGTTAGAGTTTTGTGCAGAGGGGAAATCGCGCATTAATATTTATCTCCATTCCTTTCCTGCTCTAAGCTTTTATCTAAGAGCATTGTGAACCTTAGGTGTTAGGCTATTCGGTCGACCACACACTAACATTATTCACAGAACAAGAACGGTCTTTAGCTTATCTTTAATCTTTGCACTACATTTTTTCTGCATCTTTTCGAGGGGGGCGAGATATAAGCGTACAGCACACGTTTACGTTCATGTCGAAATTTCTAACGGGCAGCACTCCGAAAATGAAGCGCAGAAAAGGCTACAATCGTAGCTTCTTTCGCCTCAGTCGCTCTCGAATAAGGTCCAAACTTGCGCGCAAATGTCAACATGTTTGGATATACATAGATATATTATAAGTATTTATTATCATTTATAATTCATAAACTTACTTTGTTTTTTTTGGTCAAATAAAATGAGTTTAACTAAAATCAGTAAAAGTGTTTCAACCTAAAACCGTAGAGTCGATAATTAGTATTTCTCTAACAAACTGCATTAGCATCGTAACGCCAGCGCTCATAAACAAGCGATGCGCCGGCGCCGAGCGGGTTATTTAAATAAGCGCGCGCGGACGTGGGCTGTCGATCGATAGTGCGTGTTTATCGATCATACAGGTTTATCGATATCGATGAGTTACACCTCGCTGTAGTAGTAGGCAATGAAAGGGTTGTGCCTACAGGTGGCACTACTGTTTGAAGTATTTCTATGATCGTCATTTATTTTGTCTCAAGTACAGTATTGAATTTGAAACTATGCCTGGTTTGTCGTTTTGTATTTTATTTCTTCAGGCTATAGACAATATAATTTTAGGCTTGATTCGAATAAGGTTTGATTAGGTTTACAATAGTGGCGCCAAAATATAAATAAATAAATATCACGGGACCACTGACACCAATTGACCTAGTCCCAAACTAGGCAAATCCTGTACTATGGGTACCAGACAACGGATAAACACACATATAGGTACATAAATACATACTTAAATACATATTAAACATCCAAGACCCGAGAACAAACATTCGTATTCATCACACAAACATCTGCCCCGACCGGGGATTGAACCCGGGACCTCAAGCTTTATAGTCAAGGTCTCTAACCACTAGGCTATCCGGACGTCAAACAACATATAAACATGAATCGTCACCCCATGATCAGGATTTGATGAAACTTACATTTTTAATTCAAGCTTAGTTTCCTGATTCTGTTGTACGTCAAAATTGTACATCAAGCCAACTACTAGAAATGTTACACACCCTGTAAAAATACGTAGAGCTTAAGTTTTGTTTTTAAGATTTTTTTTGTCGTCGTCATCACCATATTTACGCCCCACTGCAGGGGACAAGCATCCTCGCACACAACGAGAGGGCTTGCGCTATAGTTCTCATATGGGCACAGTGCGGATTAGCAACTTCAAACACACCAACAAGCTCTCTAGGTTGCCAACGCATCTGCAAACACCCCGGGGTTGTGGATGTCTATGGGCAGTGGTGATCACTTACCATCAGGTGACCCACTTGCTCGTTTGCCTTCCTTGTCGTATAAAAAAAACACACAGGAGTGTGCAGGTTGTCTGATGTTTTCCTTCACCGAAAAGCTTGTGATAAAATGCAAATGTGAATTCGCACATCAATTCAGAAAATTTAGATAACTCGGATCAGAAGATTGTTTTTTTATACGTGTCGCAGAATGGCTTGGGGCTTTACCAGGAATACCATTATCAGTAGGCATCTTTTGACGACCGAATAGCCTAGTGGTTAGAGACTCTGACTATGAAGCTTGAGGTCCCGGGTTCGAATCCCGGTCGTGGCTGATGTTTGTATCATGAATACGAATGTTTGTTTTCGGGTCTTGGATGCTTAATATGTATACAAGTATGTATTTATCTATATAAGTATGTTTATCCGTTGTCTAGTACCCATAGTACAGGCTTTGCCTAGTTTGGGACTAGGTCAATTGGTGTAAATATGTCCCACGATATTTATATTTATTATTTATCTTCAAATTAGATATAGGGCCCTCGAGGTAATAAAAGTCAGTTCTACACTTAGTCCCCTTAATTACACTACAACAGTTTATAATAGGTTAAGAGACACTGTCTCATATAATCTTATCAACACTAAATAAACATAATCGAATTAGAAATAAGTATGGGGCGCGTCCACGCACGACCACGTCTCAAAAGGGAATCCCTCGCGTCGGGATAAAAACCCAAGGCGTAGCTCCATGGCCCGCTGTTAAACCAAACTCCACCTTATACCGGCTAAGATCCGACATACATATATGATTTTATCGATGTTTGTATTCACCGCACTAGTTCACCGGTGGTCCGCAGTGGGCGACACGAACTCGAATTACTTTTATATCGACTGTCGATAAATTTAAAACCCTAGTAGGCGGTGTACTGTTAGTTTGTTAGCATGCGAAGTATTCAGAACCTTGTGTTAATTATAAGCTGAACTATTTTTTATTTACAAAAGGAGAATGGGCAAATTGATGTATCAGCGCTGCGGGTAGGTCTGTACTCTGATGAAATTAGCGGCATATTGAAAGTCCTGATATTAAGGAATACGTTTGCTCTTTGTTAAGAACTTTAAGTTACGGTAATACAGTTAGGATTGTACAGCATGCTTTTACAGCATTTGATGTTAAAATTATCCCTGGCTGTTCATAGATCAAGTTCCATACAACTTTGCCCATTCTCCTTTTTTACTTAACGTAAAAACATCTACTCAATAAATTTTGTATATTGAGTACAGTCAAGTGCAAAACAACACACTCAAAAATACAACACAATACAATACAACTTACTCAAAAATATGTCCCATGGCTTTTATGTCGACTAATTAAGGTTGTGATGGATTAATTTCATACTTATTTTCGCACTTGACCGTACATCCAATGTGTTTTTGTTAGGCAGGGAATAAGCTAATAGGGAATTATTAACTAATATTGTACGCGTGAAATAAAAAAAAAGTATAAAATATTCTATCACGTCAAAAATAGGTGCTTTTGAACCTTGTCAAATTAACACATTTCGAAATAAAATGTACTGTAAAATAGAGAGGGTAAGATTTTGCGGTTCATCCCGCCCAGTGGGAACGCACCTTGAATCATCTATCGCTTCTTACTCGCTTCCTACAAGGACGATTAATCTCTCTGTTGAAGTTAATTAACCCGTGAAGTGGCTGCGAGTTAATTCCCAATTAACTTGCTTATATTGAATAATTTATCTTGCAAATAGTATCGTATTTGCCGAGAACGTGTTTAAAAGTTGTAAGTATTAGAAGTAATGGGTCTTAAAGGTATCTACAGTGGAACATGAACCTCTTCCTTTTGAAGTCGGTTAAAAATAAGGCTTATGATGTAAGAGTCTTGGCTATATCCTATCTAATCATAATCCGTCTGATTTTGACATGAAACTACAGTGAGACGCAATCAAAAACGAATCGACAAAAAAAAACTATGCTTACCTACTCACTTACATAACACTGATGAATTTTCAAGATTTTTTTTACAAGTAGTTAAATATCATCCAAACTAAGCCGAATTGAGCAAACTTGATACTTCATTGGAATCTAAATTAACTAAGGAACATGCCATTTCTTTTTGTTGGATCCGTCCCGCACACCCTGTATAGAACCTCCTCATTACGAGAATCAGTTGAGAAATGTGACCAGAGCGCCTAGATAATCGCCGACCAGGCCAAGAAATACGTCTCGATCGCGTTTGCGTTTAACAATTCTTATACTATTTGACACTTTAACGCAAACGCGATCGAGACGTATTTTGTGCATTTTGATTACACTAAGGGCGCTGTAGAAGAGAAACGGAGACGCTTCGGTCGCTTCGTTCGCTCGGTGAAAAAATAGTAGAGTCGAGATTAAGAGCACAAAAGGTCGAGTACGAATATTCGAATCCTGCGTAACGTAACTTTATCGTATCGAAATCGAGAATCTTCATAATAAAATCTAAATTTAAGTTCCAATACGCTCACGGACGGGCGCTGTTTAAACGCCATACGAATTTAATGAAATAAAAACGAATCACCACTCACTCATATAAGTCGAGTTTAGCCCGACATGTTTCGGACTAATTCGTAATCCTTCCTCTGGGAGCGCACGACCCAGCGGCGTCGAGACGCAAACTGCGCGCCGCGGCTCTGCTCGCGCGACTACTAGACGCAGCTGACAGCGGCACACAACTACCCTCGTTTACATCGTGATTTTTATTATTGTCAAAATGCAAGGCTACACTGATCACATCACTCTATAAAGGCTCGTTCACACTCACCGTTGACGCAGTATTTAGCACAGTCTTCCAACTTAGGGGCACCGACCATCCACTATCACGATTAAAATTGGGATGACGACTAATTTCAATATTCAATATTTAAAAAAAAACTTTTCTCTCGCCAGTACCTTATCAAACTGAATGTAATGCGTCGAATGATTGAATCTCACGGTAGTTTCATGTTAAAAGTGCCATACGAATTTCTCGATAACGTTACGCAGGATTCGAATATTCGTACTCGGTCCTCAGTAAAATGTCATTGTCACGGTCCGCGGCAGTGGCCGTGTGGGCACAGCACAACCGACCGGTAGCGCGGGTTGCGACATGGCTTAGTGTAGACGCTATTGTCTCCGCGTGCTGCGTTTGAAGTTGCGCAGGGTGGCACGGCGGGTAAGACCACGGATCGAAATCATCATCATCATGTCAGCCGAAAGACGTCCACTGCTGGACATAGGCTGGGCATAAGGTCTTGTGTTTTCAAAATGAGCTAATTTCCTATCCCGTGGGAATTTCGGAAAATTGATTTTTAGCGCAACTCGAGGATACTTAAGGTATATGTTTGCCAAATTTAAAGTCTCTAGGACCAGTGATTTAAGCTGTGCTTTGTCTGTCAGTCAGTCAGTCAGTCAGGCAGTCACGGTACTGTTTTATAGATATCCCATTACCATAATAAATATACCGGTTAACCGGTAAAATTTTGATGTAACTGTATTTTGTGAAAAGACGTGAGGTTGGGTTGGTAATGAAATGTTTTACCGGTATACTCATAACGTTACGTCTATCTGTCTCTTTCTTACATCAAGTGTTGAGGGGAGAGGGGTGTAGCTAGCAGAGCGAGCTGGCAGTCGCTTTGTGTTGATGGGTACCGGACGTTAGCAGTATCGGTATTCATTTTCGCATTTGTGGTATCGTTACTAAAACAACATTAATTTGCAAAATACCGGTAATAACCAACTTAGAAAAGTTGAAAAACCCCCGACATTGTGATTTCAAAGTTCAATATTTCAAAAACGGGTGAACAGATTTTAATAAAACTTAGTTAAGAATCATCTCGATTAAATTAGCTTTCGATTAAAAAAAACCGCATCGAAATCGATCCAACCGTTTGGGAGGTATGATGCCACTCACAGACAGATACACAAACACACAGATCAAACTTATAACACCCTCTTTTTCGTCGGGGGTTAAAAATACGACAGATACAGCTAAAATACTCGCCCTACTACTAGCTTCCAGCACTCGCCCGCGCCCAACGCTCCACTTATTATAGTTGTCATGCCCCGTGTAAACACTCCTACGCATAATATCGTCATCATACGTCTTGTATACTGATATCACTTAAGATATACTCACTTCCGCTCCAAATGAGATTCTCTAGGTAAGTAAGTAATGTAAGTATCTGATTGTATAGTGAAATAAACGGACCGCTAATGCATATAAGACTATTGAACTCTTCAGATCACTCACGTAGATAAGTCGAGCTTAGCCCGACATGTTCCGGACTTATTCGGCCCGAGTAGTGCCCTCCGTTAGGAAGGACCACGGAAGAAGGGGCCTATAAACTAGACGTATATATTTATTTCACTATGATCGAGTCTCACGGTAGTTTTATGTTTAAATTGCATTTTTATATTTACGATCAGCAAGGCTCTAAGATAAAGGGCCTTATTCATAAACGTCACTCAAACCTCCATTAGCTAAAGTAGGTTTAGTCTTCTTCTTACTAACGGAAGTGTCAATGTGAAAAAAAGGACAAACGAACTTTAACAGCATTTTAGTCAAAATAGGTTTATGAGTAATAGGGAAATACTAGATATTTCATCGTGGACATAAAATGTCTCTTTCACACATGGATACTTACTGGTCACAAACTGAGAGCTTGAAAACCAAGATAAAAACGAATTTGCTACCCGCAGGTACCTAACTGTTATCTCTGTAAGGAATCGGCTGCTGATAGCGTTATCAACGCTTTCCCGACGACCCACATCTGAGCAAACATGCACTACTTTATTTTCGAGTTCGTCGGGTCTCATGCGTGTCAAATTTAAATGCGCCTGTAGTGAAGTCGTACGTACGAACTTCGGTCATACTTGTAAATCGAAGAACTTAGATTTTCTACTGAATACCTTATTTCCACACGATTTCGAATGCAAAAAACCGCCTTCAAAAAAAACCTTAGAAAAAAAACGTAAAATAATCTTCTAAAATAATGATAAATAAATAAAATAAAATAAAATGCGTTTATTTCGGACAACAGAAACTAAGGCCTAAAGTTTTATGGCCTAGCACTAAGCAGCAGAAATATGAAGTCGGTGCGGTGCGAGCGGAATATTCTTTGAATGAAGCACCGACTTTTTTGTTAAAAGATTTTTATTTCACAATTTTACGTTGATTTAACATTTTCAGAATTATCCTCCAACTCCTAACCGTTAAGGAGTTGTACCTTCCATCATCAGCTCATCAACATAAGATGATGACTACCGGACGCAAATACTTGAATAGCCTTAGACAATATATGAAACACATGATACGTGCCTATAAAATTTGAGGGTTGCCCTCGATTTCCCTGAGATCCCATCATCAGATCATGACTTGGTGACAGTGGGACCACCTCAGGAGTATACCCTTTCGAATAATGATTTAACATTTTCAGAATTATCCTCCAACTCCTAACCGCTAAGGAGTTGTACCTTCCATCATCAGCTCATCATCATGAGATGATGACTACCAGACGCAAATACTTGAATAACCTTAGAAAATATATGAAACACATAGTACGTGCCTGTAAAATTTGAGGGTTGCCCTCGATTTCCCTGGGATCCCATCATCAGATCATGACTTGGTGACAGTGGGACCACCGCAGGAGTATACCCTTTCAAATAAAATAAATAAATTAAAATCGGTCTACAATTGACGGAGTAATCGATGAACATACATAAAAAAAAAAAACATACAGTGGAACGTAGAACCTCCTCCTTTTTTTGAAGTCGGTTAAAATAAAAGTGTGTATTATCATAAAGCATCATAAAGGAACCTCGATTTTTTTGGTAACATATAGGGGGCAGTGATGAATGCTAAAGTTAGGAATCCTGTTTAAACACATTATAGGAAAGAAACTGTTTTACTTTCATTTATCGGGCCACCGTGCACAGTCTTCCGTGTACCTTTTACCTAAGTCTATTCCATAAGTACGTATTTCTCGCACCACGTAAAATACCTACTTAGAGTTTAACAGTTTAGACCAATAACCCCTACATGGCAGGTGGCGTACTAAATTACCTTATTCATAACGCACGACCCACTTTGATATCCACAATTGCAATAAACTGGGCAGTGGGTAGACGAATACGATTCTTCCGGTCTAGTTTCTATTTTCTGCTATGTGCGGTGCGATCTGCATAGGGATGGCGGCCGCGGAGTGACAGGAAATTGTGGCAAAGGGATTACGGTCCTGCCAACGATGCGGTTAAGAAAATTAAAAAAAGCTAAGTTTTCACGTGTCGTGACGGACCGCGAGTTACGAAGGTTGAGTAAAGTTGTAATAATAGTAGAGCAGAAAAAGGGCTGTTTTCCGAGAGGACATTATTAATTACCACTCCTGGACATAGGCCCCCGAGCCCGAGACTCTCCACTCAGACCGGTCTTGTGCTTTCCGCATCCACCGCGGTCCCGCGATCTTTACCAGGTCGTCGCTCCATCTTGTTGGAGGCCTACCGACAGCTCGTTTCCCGGTCCGTGGACGCCATTTGAGAACCTTCTGACCCCATCGGCCTAAGGCTTAGATTCCATAGATGACCTCTGTAGGAACATTGGGAGTGTCAATAGGGCTTAAGTTTAGTATGCATCATATGCAAGTACGTAACATCCAAGTTAGTAAGTGAAAATAGTGAAATCCCTCTAAGCACTAACTTAGTAGAGCTGACCTAGTTACTGACAGGGCATGTGCCTTATAGGCTAGGACCTTAGTTTCTCTTTCGAAAGGGCCCCGTGAAAGGGCCCTATAGTCATTTGGGTTAAGCGTGCAGATTTAGTTAATTAGTTCGTGTTAGCCAATTGGTATTGTTGTAACGGATATTGTTCGGAGCGTGCCGCGGATTGTATTGATTAGGAAGTTAATTAACACAGCCTTGTTATATCTTTGTTTGTCCCTTTGCGGAGGTCTTAAGGCGTGCCTCGACTTGGCGCAAGAGATTTCTCAGTTCATTGCTCGATCGACCGCAATGTATTAGGAAAACGTTCGCTGCGCCGCCCGCCGGTCGCGCGAAGTCGTGGCCACTCCGTCAGGGTGCGTTTACACTGACCCTGAGCTGGACGGAACAGAGATGAGTAGACTTTGATTTGACGACTACTAAGTATGTTCACTGATGCGGAGTTAGGGTAGGGACGTCAGAAATTTTCCGGATATGTCAGGAATTTTGGCCATTTGTCAGGAATGCGGCCCGAATAGATAGATAGACAAAAAACTTTATATTCGACAACCATGACTATGACAAATGCAGCAAGACAAATATCTTACAAGCTGTACACACACGGAAATTTGTCACGGCATAGCCGCGAAAAGGCGCCGACTCAGCGTGTGCTGCCGGCATTACTGCCGCAGCGCTGATACGCAAATGTCAGGAATGTTTAATTGATGTTTTTTCTGATGCTTCAAGTAAGCAGTTAGCTTTTTTTTATTTATATACGTTAATACAAAACATATGAAAGCAACAGTTACGTACTTCTTTAACACTGACCAAACTTCTGTAAATTATGAACTACTTATATTTTTTCACACGCGCATACCTGGGCCGTGTTTTATAAAGCTACAATTTAAAATTTACAAGCGGAAATCTCTTTCTAACCAAAGGTGATAAAAGAGACTTCCGCTTGTAATTTGTAACTTGTAGCTTTATAAAACACGGCCCTGGCGCGCGTTACACCGACCGCCGCGGAAAATTACCATTATTATATTTATTGTAAGCGGTCACACAATTTTGTGCCAAGCCGCGTAGTAAATCCGTGTACGTGCAATTTCTCAATTTTACTGACCAAGAACCGATAATCTTATCCAAAGTGTGCAAATCGAAACAAAACCATATTTGTAACACGTTAGGGTTGGCTTACGCTTGCTTACATCTGTAAGCATTTGTAAGTGCTATTTTGTGACGCATTGTCAAAGTGTAGTAACCCCAGTTTTGTGGTTTAAGCTTTTATTCTAAAAAGGCGTTATTCGCTCCTGTACTTACTGCAATATGTGCCTTATGGTGATGGAGAGAAAAATATTTGTAAGTTTTAACCGTATGTTGCTACTTCAGTTCTTATTTCTAAAGGGTGAAGAAACCTAGGCTGTTGCGTGAAATTGAGCATTGTGAGAAAAGTAGTGTTTCGAAGAACAAAGTTCAGTTCTAGGATTTTTAACTAGGCTGAGTAAAGTTCGCCGTTTAAAAAATATTTTGTCCAGACAGACGGTACTTTAGTAAAAACGTTAAAATGTGATTAAAATCGATGTTTTTTCCTTTTTCTCAATAATTACGGAATTTTATGTGGGTTATTTTAAAACTGTAAATAAATAGTTAGGCACACTTTTTGCTTAGATAATTAAACTCTTTTTAATCATTTAGCTTTCCTTGAACGTAATTGGATATTTACTTAAAATTTTTAATCTTTTCGAGGAAATTACCGTTTAATCGTTAGTTTTTGAGCAGTTTTTGTTATAAGTGTTTTTTTAATATATTATTTTATATTTTAATAGTTTGTGTGGAATTTGTGTCTAATATTCTACCTTTCTAATGTGTCTTGTTCTTTAATTTCAGGGCTACTTACACGAGTGGCGGCGGGAAGCGGCGTTCTCTGAAAACGAGCTGACAGAGCTGTTTAACAACATCGAAGACATTTATTTGTTTAACCGGTAAGACCATAACAACTCATTCCGTTTTCAGTAGGTCCAGCACAACTCACAGTGCGACTTTTAACTCGCGCGAGAACAACTGCCCGTCCTTTTCTGTCACTCAGAGCGCCTAGTGTAATCGCCGACCAGGCCAAGAAATTCGTCTCGATCGCATTCGCGTTTAACAATTCACATATTATTTGACACTTTAACGCAAACGCGATCGAGACGTACTTTGTGCTTTTTGATTACACTAAGGGCACAGAGCGCCTAGTGTAATCGCCGACCAGGCCAAGAAATACGTCTCGATCGCGTTCACGTTTAACAATTCTCATACTATTTGACACTTTAACGCAAACGCGATCGAGACGTATTTTGTGCTTTTTGATTACACTAAGGGCATAGAATGCAACGGGACGGCTAAATTAATCTCGCGCGACAAACAAAGTCGCGGCCAGTCGTGCTAGCCTTACAGAGCGTCTGGAGCAATGCTGGCCACACCTAGGCCCGTGGGCCACAAGGCATTTGAATTTGCCCGGCAACTTGTTAGTTGGCCAGGGCCGTGTTTTATAAAGCTACTAGTTACAATTTACAAGCGGAAGTCTCTTTCTATCAAAAGGTGATAGAATGGGACTTCCGTTTGTAAATTGTAACTTGTAGCTTTATAAAACACGACCCAGCCGGCTATACAGGGTTATAGGAAAAAAAATACTAAAGCATATTATTGAGTGTAGTTGTGTACAGTTTGCAAAAAACGCATGCATATAAATATTTAATGTGTTGAGAAACAAATTTTTCGGTACACTAGGTACATGATTGGACCATAAAGCAGACAGACGGGAGGCGTCTTTGGCTTATCTATGCACTAGAATATTTCTCCCACTTTTGAGGGGGTCGAGGAACACACACAAGCAAACTTTATAGCAAACTTCTTCTACTTACGCGACCGTCCACTCAGTCAGGAGACCATGGGTCAAGGCTACCACGGCTTTTTACCCGACTGCCGAAGGAGGGTTATGTTTTTCGAACGAAGTTATGTATGTATGCCTAATTCTTTGGCACTCTACAGTACAGTACGTATGAGGTGTCATTAGATTCGTCTCAGTTGTGGAAGTGACATACGGTATATTGTTTCCCGGAACTGCAGACGGGTTTTCTGTTTTTTTAATTTTAAGTTGGTTAGGTTAATGTTAGCGCGCCCATTGTGAATTAAAGATTTACACAATGGGGTTGTTTAGCTTTAGCTGTCTTTTTAACTACGTCCAACCTATGCTATGTTTAGCGAGGGTCATATAAATTTAATTATCTAATAAAAAAAAAACTTTTTTTGCTTTTAAGTGCCAAATTAGCCAAAATACCGTCAACATATAAATGGGTGTTCAACCCTCGCGTGGGGTGCCATAACGAGGGTACGTCAGAGGGTGCAGTGCTTGTAAAATGCGTGGCGGACGAACAACACTGTGGGTTCCGTGCGGAAATTATAACAGATCTAAATTTAGACAAGTTATTAATAAAAATGCAAAGATTGGTTTAAGTAAGTGGTTGCTATCTAAATCATGTACAGTCGTACAGTCCCATCTTAGAAAAGTTGAAAAACCCCCGACATTGTCATTTCAAAGTTCAATATTTCGAAAACGGGTCAACCGATTTTAATGAAACTTGGCTAAGAACCATCTCGATTACATTAGCTTTCGATTAATAAAAACCTCGTCTAAATCGGTAAATCAGTTTGGGAGCTATGATGCCACACACACACAGACACATAGATACACATGTCAAATTTTATTTATTATTTTTTTGTTTTTTATTTATTTATTGATTGTCCTCCACGGACAATCCTCTTTTTTGTCGGGGGTTAAAAACTTCTTTCAAACAAAACATTGAAGTGAAACCTCATCTATACCTAGTAATATATATTACAGCGCAATGCCAGCATTTCCACGATACAAAATAGTTCGTATTGTTCGTTCCCCCTTTTGATGCCGGGGAGGGTTTCCAGACAGCTGTCTCGTTTAGGGTTCCTCGTATCGGAAACCCTTTCTATGGTCGCGCTTGTCATCGCATCCGGGCTGAAGAAAGATTGGCAGATTTTAAAGCAGTGCAGCAGTGGTAAATAAAATAAGGTGCTATTTCTCGTTTGAGTAAAGTTATAAAAAATATTATTATTTATTAGTTTATGTACCTTAGTTTCATTTCTCTACCGAAAAATGCCTCATACTAGTGCGTTAGACTAATTATCGCACAAAGAAAATTCCAATGTACTGCGTTATGGTATACTTTGCTTACTTAAAAAGTAAATATAAGAGAAAATACCCAACTAGCTTAGCGAAACAATATTTTTAATTATTTCCTACTGCTGAAAAGAAGGGCTGAGAACCTCATTACGCGTTCCAGCTCCACGCGACGTCAGGTTTGAAAATCAAAATACCTTGTTCATCAATTAACTGTATAGGTTTTTACTAGACCTAACAAGAATGGATTCTTATGATTTATGCCTGCTATTTTTATATACTAAGTACGTGTGAAGTGTATTCAAATAGGTGATTCATACCTAGGTAAATAATGAACTTTCATTAATTCAAGCTGTCCCGTGGCAGCTGGCTTTATTCTCATTGTCTCTTCTCCTAAATCACTATGTTCCTGAATATGCCGTTTTGTAATGATTACGAGGGCTGTTTGATAAGTACCCGTTTATGGAAAAAAAACATTTTTTTATGTATATATATGCATTTATTTTTCTACGTAGTCACCTTTTAACTCTATATATTTGTTCCACCTATACTCAAGCTTCAATAAACCATCCAAAAAGTATGATTTTGGAAAGTCATTAAAATAGGCCTCTGTGGCGGCAATGACTTCGTCATTTGATCCAAATCGCTTGCCACTGAGCCATTTTTTTAGGTTGGGAAACAAAAAGAAATTGCATGGGGCCAAATCTGGAGAATACGGGGGCTGAGACAATAGTTCGTAGCGTAACTGTGCTAATTTAGCCGTCACAACTCTGGACGAATGAGCCGGGGCGTTGTCGTGATGAAACAGTACTTTTTTCTTTTTTAAATGGGGTCGTTTGTCCTTCAACACGGCGTCAAATTCATCCAATAAATTGGCATAGTACTGCCCTGTTATTGTTTTTCTCTTTTCTAAATAGTCAATATGTATAATACCCTGCGAATCCCAAAAAACGGTCGCCATGACCTTTCCAGCCGATGGGACGGTTTGTGCTTTCTTTGGAGCAGGTTCACCCGGTAAAATCCACTGCTTCGACTGCTCTTTCATTTCCGGGGTGTAGTGGTGGACCCACGTTTCGTCCACGGTCACGAAACGACGCAGAAACTCCTTCGGGTTACGTTTGAACACGGCCAAACACTGCTCCGAAGTAGTCAGTCGGTTCCGTTTTTGCTCCTCCGTGAGTAAACGCGGCACCCACCTCGCCGATACTTTCTTCATACCCAATTTTTCTTCTAATATGTGTTGTACCCTCTCGATTGAAACGTTTACAGCATCAACGATTTCTCGAAGTTTAATTCGGCGGTCGGCTAAAACGATATTTTAAATTTTCTTAACCATATCGTCTGTAGTCACCTCAACTGGCCGGCCTGGGCGATCCTCATCAAAGACGGTTGTTCTCCCCCGCTTAAACTCGTTATACCAATATCTGACGGTTGTCATAGAAGGAGCACATTCATGGTAAACCGCTTGCATTCTTACTTTTATTTCATCGCATGTTTTTCCTTCCAAAAATAAGAATCTAATTACAGACCGATACTGTTCTTTCTCCATTTTAACAATTTTAAGTTCACGCCTTCACTGAATCGTTGTCAAATGAGAAAAAAAAACAAAAGAATGCCATTATTTTTTTTTCAATTTTCCCGCCTCTGAAAAATGGCTTAAAAAGGTGGTATACTTATTTGCAGCCAGTGATATTAATATATCTAGAAAACGGGTACTTATCAAACAGCCCTCGTATGATCTAAAATGATATTTCTATGAACAATCAATTATAACCACACATGAATAATTGCTAGTTAATCAAGTCAGCCATACTCGAGGTCTGCTACCTTGCTCTAATGAATCACGATCCCAGCGATTGTTTTGATGGTGGCCAGTATAAATCATGATTGCGCAAGCGGCTCAGTATTTGGGTCGACGATTTGCGTATAAACTGTGCATAAGCTTGCGTTCGGTTACTTGGCACCTCTCACTCCGACAATTGACAACACATTTCAAACATATTCCTGTTCTTGTGTATATGTACGAGGGGCGGCTGAAAAGTAATCTACCTAACAATGAAACAAAACACTGTCGTGGCTAATTTTTTTTTGTTTTTCTATATAGTCCCCTGCTAGTAAAATGCACTTATTAAATTTTTCAAATATTGAATTTAAACCATTAAAAAAAATCTTTCCGTTTGTCGTCAAAAAAGTCAGTAACCGCAGCCTTCATTTCGTCATCGGTCATAAACCTTCGTCCCCTGAGGTCTTTCTTGAGAAGTCTAAACAGAAAATAGTCACAGGGGGCTAAATCTGGACTATAAGGGGGGTGGTCAATGGTTTCGAAGCCATTGTCTTTAATTGCTAGCTTCGTTGTGCGGGCGGTATGCACTGGTGCTTATCGTGCAAAATCAGAATTCCTTTGCTTAGTTTACCTCGCCGTTTTTCTTTTATTGTCTCTCTTAGTTGATATAGTAAGTTTGAGTAATAATCAGCATTCATTGTAGTTTTCTTCGGTAAATAATCTATGAGCAAAATCCCTTCTGTGTCCCAAAAGATTGTAGCCATAAGTTTACCTGCCGATGGACAGACCTTGAATTTCCGAGGCGGCTTCTCATCCTTAAATTTCCACTGTAACGACTCTTGCTTACTTTCCGGGTCCCATTGCCGAATCCAAGTCTCATCACATCTTACAATTCTAGAAATTATTTCTTCCTCTTTCCCTCGACTCATGTCCAAAAACTCTTCGCAACATTTGACACGCCTCTCCATGTCAAATGCAGTCAACATTCTGGGGACCCAACGTGCACTAACCTTGGACATGTTCAAATGCTCATGAATTATTTCATTGATTCGCTCTTTACTGACGCCCACATCTCTAGCTATCTCCCACTGCTTCACTCGTCGGTCCTCTAATATAATTTTTTTCACCCTGGCTACATTTTCATCGGTGACGGCCGAAACTGGTCTTCCGCTACGAGGATCATCTTCCAGGCTCTCACGACCTAACTTAAACTGCTTTGACCAAAACTTTATAACAAATTCGGAAGAACACGAACTGCCAAACACACGTAACATACGCTGTCTGATCTCCGAAGGCGTATTCCCTTCTTTAGTCAAAAACTTAATCACCGCACGCTGCTCGATTTTATCCATTTTCACTTTCTCTACCGACGTGTTTGAAACAATTGTAGGAGACAAATAAACGTGATGCAATAAACAAATGTATGTAATACATTTTGAAAATAGAATAACAAACGAATATAAATCCATACCAGCCAGCATTATTTTTGTATATATTTCTGACCAAGGAGATTACTTATCAGCCGCCCCTCGTACGATGTAGCAGGTTATAGGGAGATAAGTATACGTACAGGGTTTGTTTACTCAACTAACTCAACGTAACCACTAGGTATATTTAAATTAACGGAACTCACGTAACAGACGTATGTTAGTCGAGTATAGTCCGACATGTTTCGAACTAATCCGTAGTCATTCCTCTGGGAGCACACGCTTCGACGGTAGCGAAACGAAAGCACGCAGCATGTCAGCGCTGACAGACAATCGAGCCCTGCTTCCAGCCTGTATGCACGGAATACTAAAAATAGCCAGTTAAACACTAAAAGTTAGTTACCCAATAGCCAGACCAGATTGACCAGTTTTAAGCTAAGTTACTTCCCTTCTAAACCTCTAAAGCTAAACCGCCTCCCTAAAATCACAAACCTTAAAACCCAAGATTGCACCATCCACGTAGGTGGCTTTAATAGCAGTTCTTACAACACTCATATAATTTTATCGCGAACATAAACTGTGGTGGCTGTATAACTGTACAATTAATTGCCTTACGATTGCTAAACGGGATGTTTGCGGACACTAATTAACTATATATTAAAAACCTATAATGACTAGTTGGAGAGTGTTCAATGAATGTGTTTCTGGTATTCTATGTCTGAATGTAAGTACTTGCATTGTCACCTAACCCACATCCATGTATAAATGTAGGAAGTTGGGTAAATTATAGGCAGACAGGCAGACATCGAGACAGGTGAAACTAAATAAAAGGTCTTCCCTGTCTAAAACAGATTCACTAGTCATAAGAGCTTTGCTAGAACTAAAAGTAATAAGTATATTACAAAGTTTACAAACATTTCACCCCAACTGAAAATTCAGTTCGTTAGTATCTCTACCTATCAACACAAAAAGTAAATCAAACTAACTACCGAATAAAATTACATAAGTTTATCCCTCTTTCTACCATTGCTCCACACTAACTACGAGAAGAAAATCATCAACTGAACACGGAATTTTCGTGGCACTTTCGGCCTGTCATAGCGAGTTCTGTCACAACCCTGCCTCCTTGCAGGTCCCTCTGCGAAGAGCTTAACTCGTGCCGGCTCGACGCCACCTGCATCGCCCGCTGCTTCGTCAACAACACCACCGGGTTCTCCGTCTACACCTCCTACTGCACGGGCTACCCTCGCACCATGGCGTGCCTGGCCGCGCTCGCCAGCAAGCCCCACAGCGCCCGGGAGTTCAGGGAGAGGCAGCTGGCGTTGGGCCATCCGCTCCCCCTTGCGAGCTATCTGCTGAAGCCTGTGCAGAGGATATTGAAGTACCATCTCTTGCTGCAGGCAAGGATTATGTGGAGTAATTTAACCCCCGACGAAAAAGAGAAGTGTATCTGTCTGTGGCATCATAGCTCCCACACGGATGGACCGATTTCAATGCGGTTTTTTTTAATCGATAGCTAGTTTAATCAAGGTGGTTCTTAGCTAAGTATTATTAAAATCGGTTGATCCGTTTTTGAAATATTGAACTTTGAAATGACAATGTCGGGGGTTTTTCGTCTTTTCTAATCTTTACAAAAAAAAAATATTATCGTTATATTTGTATAGGATTGCGTTAATATGGATATTCCTGAACTAAAAACCATTAATTGCGTATTGTAGACATAAATAGAAAGCCATTCCCACGGGCCAGGCAAAAATCGATCTTATGACAATGTCATAAAACATTTTGACACGGGAAAGCTTTTCTCACTTTAACTATAACTGTTGAACTTTTGTTCTAGTGATTTATGAAAGGCCTCGTAGGGCGCGCCGAAACGCGGCGTATAGTGTATTAGCGGTAATGATAGTTGGGTCTGTGTGACATGTTGATAAACGTAGCCAATTTCCACGTGTGGTCGCGGCAGAGCAAATTAATAGTTTTTAGTTCATGTGTGGTAGGAGGAAGAGCGAGGTCCGTCCGGATAGCTACCACCATCTTACTAGCTAATCCTGCCGCTAAGCAGCAGTGCTTGCACTATTGTGTTCCGGTGTTGGGAGTAAGACAGCTGGTGTAATTACGGGCACAAGAGGAATTTCATCTTAGCTCTCTAGGTTGGCAACGCATCTGCAAACCCCCCGAGGTTGCGGGTGTCTATGGGCAGTGGTTACTTACCATCAGGTGACCCACGTGTTCGTTTGCCTTCCTTGTCGTATAAAAAAAATGTCCACCTCTGTTCCCGGTTACCAGAACGTGGTAAAGCAGTGCGCGACTCCCGAGACGGAGTACGCGCTGCTGCAGATGACAGGCATCGCCCAACACATTGACGACATGAAGCGCCGCCACGAGCACGCCGTCAGAGTACAGGTCAGCATCGCATTTGTATACAAGAAGTTCTATTTTAGCAATAATAATTATAATAGTAGGTATATAATTTTATTTTCAGACCAATTCCATATAAATAAAAATAAAATAAAATAAAATAAATAAAGTTTTATTTGCAGGCGTGACACCCATATTTTAAAAAACACAAATAGGTACTTAAACATTTACTTAACTTAATAAGTTAACACACTAGTGTCAAAAGTCAAAGTGTCAAAGGGACCATTACCTTAAAAGTAAATGGTGTCATCAAATCACCCTATTTGCGATTCTCGTTCTGGTGCACAGATAGCCAATACCTAAAAATAGGATTGCCCATGTCGCGGTACACGGCCGTCAGTATAGCGTTACGAGAGCAGCGCAGTCTCTCCCAGAAGGACGCAATGCGCGCCCTCACCACGGCAAAGAAGGCCGGGACTCCGGCTTCGGCGAACATGGTCGAGGCACTGCAGAACCTTGGTAGCCCCATCAGCGTTCGGAATACGTCATTATACTGCACCCTGATGGCGCTATATGCTTTTCTGCTGTGCCTGACCCAGAGTTGGCAGGTGTAGAAGGAAAGACAGTAGGCATTGAATAATGTCAACTTTGCCTGCCTGCCACACCTGGCAAATCTGCGAGCGATCATGTTCCCCCGGACCGCAAGAGCCCTTCTCTCCCGCTCCATATCCATGTCATCCCTCATGTTTTCGGAGAGAATATGACCTAAGTACTTGAAATGCTTCACAACACGAACTGTCAAATCGTTCAACTTAACTACAGGCACATTATCCGGACCCCTTCCTGCTTTAAAAACCATGACCTCCGTTTTGGCTACATTATATATCAGTCCATGGGAATTAACATAATTCTCGCAGACCGATAGCAGCTTTCTTAGGCCCTTGATGGAGGGGCTGAGCAGCACCATATCATCAGCATAGCTGAGACTGTTCACACAAACCTCCCCTACGTGACACCCCGTCCTGGTGCTTCTCAGTCTCCCCATCAATTCGTTAATGTATAGGTTGAAGAGATCCGGAGAAGTGAGCCCTCCTTGGCGCACCCCGCATTCCAATTTGAAGTAATTGGACGTCGCGTCGCCCCACCTCACACAGTTTGTTTGGTTTCCGTACCAGTACACAAATATTTGCACAAGCTCCTCGGGTACACCTGAGCCCCTCATCTTCTTCCAGAGAATTTTATAATTCACTAGATCAAAGGCGCGGCTCAGGTCGAGAAAACAGGCGTAGACCGAAGTGTCTCGACTCAGATAGTGATTAACGACATGTTTCAAGCTGAAAATTGTCGAGTCAGTCGAGAGACCAGGACGGAAACCAAACTGCGCATCATCAATTTCAATTGACTTTAACAGTTCGGGCTGCAACAGCCGCTCAAACACCTTACCTACTATCGTCCCTAATGAAATAGGTCGTTAATTGGCCGAAGACGACAGATCACCGGTCCTGTTCTTGACAATCGGGACAACTACAGTACGCATCATATCGGGCGGGAGATAGGAGTACCGCATACACAAGTTAAACAAACTGCAAAGCTTTTTGTATAAGACCTCACCCGCATAGAGCACGTGCTCAAGACTGAGATCGTCGTGCCCCGGTGATTTACCACGTTTCATTTTTCTCACAGCTTTCTCCACATCCTCAAAGGAGAAGCGTATGTACAGCGATGATTCATCGTCACTAACATTACTGCAACCACGCGGCAGTTCCCTAAGCACGCACTCCGATACAGGTCGCGGGTCGATTTTAAACTTATCTCGAAAAATATTAGCTATCTGCGCCGGCTGCTGCAGGCCGTCTACACTCATTGGCATTTTTTCTTCGTTTCTTTGCCACCAAGACAATTTATTTTTAAAAGTTCTTCGGCTTGCACACATACTTTCTTAGACAGGGCCTGCAGACGGCCTACCAGCAAGAAGCCAACCATTAAAGTTCATTCTATAGAGAACGTGGCATTCTCTTACATGGGCATTCCATCCCGGTATATTTCGTGACCTACTATTTCCAGAACGAGAATTTTTAGTTTTCTTAGCACCTTCTACTAGTACTGAGATAATCTCAGAGTACAAATTATCAATTACAAAACAATTGTCATTACGCATATTATTACAATTATTTTTTTTTATATCACATTCACAATTATCACACTTAAAATTATCATTTATATACAATATCACAATACTTATGATATTCATCAATTTGCTTAGAGTCTCTAACCCCCCATCGTACCCCGTCTTGGATAGAGCCACAGCCTGAGGCAGTCACTTTTTTAAGTGCCTTGTCCAACTCACACACGACACGAAGGGGTAAATGGTCCGACCATGATACATCACACGTCATGATCTCAATTGCTACGATTGAGTCCCATGCCGCCCTTGTTGTAACGCAGTGGTCGAGCCACCTGCACTTAAATATAGTTTACAAAATGTATGAAGTCCAAAAATTACAAATGAACTATGCTGCCTGCGTGATGGGCACCCTGCCGAGAGGTCCAGGTTTGGTAGGTATTTAATTTTTAAGTTAGTTTTAGTTTTAATATTTTAATTTACTTTGTAGGTAGTGTTAGTCCCATTTGCTATGCACTGTTTCAATGAACTAAAATAAATAAACATTCACACATTTTCTCTGAGGCAAAACTGTTTTTCCGAGACTTGGGGAGTCGTCTTCGCGAGAGAGGTCTTGACCCTCGCTCCGGGTCATTTCTGGTGCAGAGGTTGTCAATCGCGGTTCAGCGCGGTAACGCGGCAAGTGTGTTGGGCCTGGAATGACTGGGGCGAATTGTTTGACTGATTGTGTATTTTTGAATTGTAATGTATGGGTGTGCTTACTTGAAATAAAAAATAAATAAACGAAAATGGCACTCAGAGACTAGAGGGCTGTCCCATCGCTCGGACAATGCCTCCAGGATGGTATTGGATGGTAGGGTAAGATGGATGGCAATAAATACTATATTAGTATTATGTGCTTTTAATTCTATTTATGTATTTCAGTATACATTAGGCTATAAACCCATGGGAGTACTGCCATCAGTACTCCATATCCCATGGATATTCAGCAAAATTCCCCCTTTCTCTTATTTAAGTTTTATGGTCGTTACTTTGAAAAGAATGTTTTTCCCTAGAAACTTTCTCTCCACCCCTCTCACCGTCGGTAGGGGTGAAATTTTCAAAAACCCTTCCTTAGTCAATGCCTATAGGTACAGGACATATAGGAGGCTTAATAAGGTATATTCTATGTGCAAAATTTAAAGTCTCTTAGGTCCAGTCAGTTCACTATCCTAGCTAATATTATAAATGCGAAAGTAACTCTGTCTCTCTGTCTGTTACCTCTTCACGGGAAAACCGCTGAACTAATCTAGATGAAATTTGGTAGGAAGATAGTTTGAATATTGGGGAATAACATAGGCTACTTTTTATTCGGGTAAATTTAATAGTTCCCGCGGGATAGAGATAACAGAAATCTAAGCGGACGAAGTCGCGGGCAACAGCTAGTTCTAAATATACAGACTATCTGACCCCAATGCCTGCGGTGGTAGGACCTTATGCGATCGCTACCACCATCTTACTCGCTAATCCTGCCGCTAAGCAGCAGTGCTTGCACTGTTGTGTTCCAGTGTGGAGAGTAAGACAGCCGGTGTAATTACAGGTACAAGAGGCATTTCATCTTATCTCACTAGTGCCTAGGTTGGCAACGCATCTGCAAACCCCCCGGGGTTATAGGTGACCCACTTGCTCGTTTGCCTTCCTTGTCGTATACAAAAAAAAACCAAGTCAATTGGACTAATTTTATTGTTTTAATAACTATTGCAGGAGATCCAGTCGCTCCTGTACGGCTGGAACGGGCCCGACTTGACCACCTACGGAGAGTTGTGTGCCGAAGGGACATTCAGGTAACTGACATTACCAGTACAGTCGAATCGATTAATTCGTGACCCACCGTAGAATGTTCTCACAGAACATCCAGACGACCGGATAGCCTAGCCTAGTGGTTAGACCCTGACTATGAAGCTTGAGGTCCTGGGCTCGATCCCCGGTCGGGACAGAGGTTTGTGTGATCAATACGAATGTTTGTTTTCGGGTCTTGGATTTTGACTTATTCTATCGAAATAAAATATAAAAAGAGGGGGTTCCATTTTTCGGTATATTCCAATTGAGAACCTCCTCCTTTTTGAAGTCGGTTAATAAATAAGTACATAATTATGTAGGTAAATATTAAACATCCAAGACCCGAGAACAAACAATAGTATTCATCTCACAAACATCTGGCCTGGCCGGGGACCGGACGCGGGTCCTCAAGCTTCATAGTCAGGGTTATGGTCAGGGTCTCTAACCACTGGGCTATCCGGTCGTCGGTGATGATGATGACAAGTACCAACATTGTTCCCAGAGTGTTCGGCGCGAAGGCGATGCGGCACGCCTTTCTCTTCGACAAGATGCTGCTGGTGACCAAGAACCGGGAAGACGGCATCCTGGCCTACAAGTCTCATATCATGGTAGTCCAGCTTGTATTAAGTTTGTTTGGACCTTCACAACTTTAATAGTCCTTCGTCCATTAATAGTAGTTTATAACGAGGGTCCTCAAAACTCGTGTGTGGTTTTAGGAAACGAGGCTAAGTCGAGTTTCATAATAGGATAACGAGTGTTTTATTGTGCCAAGCTTTTTGGGGCGAATTCTTCTTGGCAATAACGGTATTTCCGAAAACGCTGTTAGACTCAAAAAATTACTTGTAGAAGAGCATTTAACTGCCCATTTCATCATCATCATGTCAGCCGAAAGACGTCTACTGCTGGACATAGGCCTCCCCCAAGGCTCTCTACTCAGAATGGTCGTGTGCTTTCCGCATCCACCACGGTCCCGCGATCTTTACCAGGTCGTCACACCATCTTGTTGGAGGCCTACCGAGCCTAGCTCGTCTCCCGGTCCGCGGACGCCATTCGAGAACCTTCTGACCCCATCGGTCATCAGTCCTGCAGGCAATGTGCTCCGCCCACTGCCACTTAACGGCCTACTTCCTGGATATTTTTTTAAATTTGAATAGTGCGTCCACTGCAATGTATCAAGCAATATACAAATAGGCACTTAAACATTTGTTCATTTTCCACCTCTGTTCCGTTCCATTACTTACTTATCTGCTATCATTTAAAAAGATCGTCTCAGAGCAAACATCTGGTAAGATTAGTCTACTGTAGTGACCCCCCCCCCCCCTTCAATAATCTTCTATTCCCGTTCCAGTGCAACAACATGATGCTAGTAGAAGCGATCGCCGGCGCGCCGCTGTCGTTCCACGTGATCCCGTGGGACGCGCCGCGCGCGCAGCTCACGCTGCAGGCGCGCTCGCAGCGGCACAAGCGGGAGTGGACGCTGCTGCTCAAGCGGGTGAGTGTGGTTGGCAAGGCCAGTGGCTGTCACGGGATCCCGTGGGACGCGCGCTCGCAGCGCACAAGCGGGAGTGGACGCTGCTGCTCAAGCGGGTGAGTGTGGTTGGCAAGGCCAGTGGCTGTCACGGGATCCCGTGGGACGCGCGCTCGCAGCGCACAAGCGGGAGTGGACGCTGCTGCTCAAGCGGGTGAGTGTGGTTGGCAAGGCCAGTGGCTGTCACGGGATCCCGTGGGACGCGCGCTCGCAGCGCACAAGCGGGAGTGGACGCTGCTGCTCAAGCGGGTGAGTGTGGTTGGCAAGGCCAGTGGCTGTCACGGGATCCCGTGGGACGCGCGCTCGCAGCGCACAAGCGGGAGTGGACGCTGCTGCTCAAGCGGGTGAGTGTGGTTGGCAAGGCCAGTGGCTGTCACGGGATCCCGTGGGACGCGCGCTCGCAGCGCACAAGCGGGAGTGGACGCTGCTGCTCAAGCGGGTGAGTGTGGTTGGCAAGGCCAGTGGCTGTCACGGGATCCCGTGGGACGCGCGCTCGCAGCGCACAAGCGGGAGTGGACGCTGCTGCTCAAGCGGGTGAGTGTGGTTGGCAAGGCCAGTGGCTGTCACGGGATCCCGTGGGACGCGCGCTCGCAGCGCACAAGCGGGAGTGGACGCTGCTGCTCAAGCGGGTGAGTGTGGTTGGCAAGGCCAGTGGCTGTCACGGGATCCCGTGGGACGCGCGCTCGCAGCGCACAAGCGGGAGTGGACGCTGCTGCTCAAGCGGGTGAGTGTGGTTGGCAAGGCCAGTGGCTGTTACGGGATCCTGTATTTGATTAGCACTACCAGTGTCTTTTGGAATTGAGGAATAACCATGGAATGACTTAAGTTATTAGAGAAAGCCAGTACTAACGGTATGTTATTGTCTGCTTCTGCAGGTAATATTGGAGAATTACAACGCGGTGATTCCTTCCCACGCCAGACAACTCGTAATGGAACTCGGGCAGAACAAGACTGACGGTCAGTACAAACACTTAAGTAGTGCTGTAGTGCCCTGCCGCTATGAAATCAATCCTGACCAATCAATTGTCCCATGAAAAAAAAAATTATATGTCATTATTTTTCTTACAGACGACATGTTAGCAGAGAAGTCACACAACCTCATAACTCAAGCCTCGATGAGGAAACAGCTCTCAGCACCAGAATACCTCGAGAAACGGAAGCTAGAGCGAGAGAGAAGAAAATCATTTGAAAACGGCATAAGAGGCAGACTCAAAAAAGTCAACAGAAAATACACAGTACCAGTTAGTAGATCCACTAGCCAAGACTGTGACTGCGCACAAGTGTCTTTAGAAAAAGGTACAGATTATACTTGTGATAACTGTTATATAGATCTCTGTTCCGATTGTGAGACAGAAATGAGTAAGAAGGACAAAGAATGTAGTTGTAAGCACGATGATGAGCGAGAAAAATGTACAGAATGTGATAGAACGATGCAGTTCATTGATTCAGGTAGCGCGGAACATTTGGAAAGAAAGCAATCTGTATGCAAATGCTCCGACTTCAAATCATCGCAAGAAAGCTTTGCGAAAGATTACAACTCTTTAAATAAAATCAGAGGCTACCACTCTTCAGATAACATTGTTGGCTACACGGACACAAAAAGCAAAGAAGATCTAAGTGACACTAACAATTCGCTAGTAAACGTCAGGAGCATACCCAAATCTTGTCTCAAATGCGCTAAAATAAAAGAAAATATAGTAACAGAATCAACTAGTACTATACATTCTAGGAAATCTAGGTGTAATGACAGTGAAAAACAAAAGACAGACACTTTAAGATCTAAATCTAAAGAAGATCCGCAGAGATCTAAATTGTCTAAAATAGGCACTTGGAGACGGAAATCTGAACCAGGCTTGCAGCAGAATATGGCTATTATAGCAAAGAAGAGCATAGATAGTGATAGTGATAGACATGACTCGAGAGGGACCGAGAAGATCGAATTCGAATGCCGCAATTGTGGCTCCAACAAAATAACGAGAAAAACCAAGAACAGTGAAACCGTTATCATTTCAGATCCAGAACTAGATGCTAGAAAGGCCACTAATACAGGTTTGAAGACGAATATTGAAATTAAAATGTACAACACAAAGAAAGTACCAAAGAAAATATCTAAAATAAAGAAAAACAGAGCAAATGGTTTGCGACTCGGTACTGATACTACAGCGAAGTTTTATGCAGACTTTTCCACTGATGTATCCACTGAAAACATTTTGCATATATCTGAATCGAATGACAGTCTCAACGTTGATAAAATTAAAGACAGCACTCCTATTTCTATCGTGTCTGAAACCATAAGCAAAGATGAAGATATCGACGAAGAGACTTATAAAAAACTGATCGAAAAAACGGATTCGTTTAAAAAGAATGAACTAGAAAAGGGCAAGTACTTAAATCAACAGAATGTGATAAACGAAGGATCGGAAAATGAGGATAAGCTGGAAGTAGAAACTAGAGAAGACGTCCCGAGTGGCGAAGAGGTGGAGCAACCATTAGAGCAGATAATATCACAGTTGTTATTGCAAAATAGGGAGTTCCAGAAATTACTAAAGAAACAACAGCAAAGAAACAGCGCACAACGGAGACACCAGAGGCTTTTGAAGTCACATTCGAACCCTGAACAGGCAGGTAATAAGCCCAAATATGGCAGACAAACATCAGAAAACCTACAAATAAGTAAGGATGAACCAGATGTACAAATACTGAGTCCTCCGAACGAAGCAAATGATCCATCAGATGATGACCATATTTATGAGACTTTAAGAGTAGAAAATAAAGCAGATGAAAGCTTACACACTTTGAATACTAAAAGCAAATCTATTCAACATGTGTCACGCGTTCCGAGACCAAAAAGACTACCGTCTCCACCGAACCCTGAGCAAACAGAAGTTAAGAATACCACCGAGTCTGACTATGTATACTTATCTTTTAACAAACTTAACAAACTACAAGATATCGAAGGTATATACGACGTGCCTGTCAAATCGCCTGAAAAAGTCAAATCGAATACTGACAATGCTGACGACTCCTATGAAACAATGGAACATCAAGGTCCGCCTGTTGAAAATAGTAGCGAAAACGTGTACGATAGTCTTATGGAAGTTTGTAGGAGAAAGAAAGAGACACCTAATGACTTACCCGGAGATTATTTACCAATGAGTCCTGACCAACAGAGTCCTAATACTCCTGAGATTTGGCTTAGTCGACAAAAGGAACACTTCAATGTATCTAGAGACAGGAAATCGGGTTCACTGCCAAGAAGTTTTCAAGTGGTTACAAATAATCAAGAAAATAACACTTTAAGCTCTTTCAAATGTAAACCAAATAGCAATAGTAAGACTTATTTGAATAGAGATGGCAAAGTTATGAGCACAGACAGACCTTTCACTATCGCGTCCGATAAAAGTGAAATCAGTTACGACGATGTTGAAAATTACATGAGCGAGGGAGACATACTTAAATTCAATAAAAGTGGGAACTCTAAGGACTCTGATTACTTACAGAATT
Source organism: Clepsis dumicolana (assembly GCA_963691665.1). Classification (NCBI taxonomy): domain Eukaryota; kingdom Metazoa; phylum Arthropoda; class Insecta; order Lepidoptera; family Tortricidae; genus Clepsis; species Clepsis dumicolana. The sequence goes on from OY829529.1 coordinate 4,318,669, forward strand.
TCAGTCAGTCTACTTTAGAACTTGAGCAAGAGATTGACAAGTGTTATAAAAACAACTTCGAAAAAGATTTGGATGCAAATAAAAATGAACATCTCGCTGTATCACAGCCAAATTTAAATACGTCCACAACTTCATCTTGCGAAGTTTTACCATTAGAAAATAATGAAGATAAGAAAGAAACTAACATACATCCAGAACATAAAATTTACAAACCGGCCAGTAACATGTTGTCACTTAAGAACGTATTAAGTCGATTCAAGAATAGAACTCCGCCTAAAAACAATGAAGAGGAAATTAATGCCAATGACCAAAATAGTCCCGACAGTGGAAAATCTGATGCAAAAAGTCCCACTACAGAGAAACGACCAGGCTTAAATCCCAGAAGTTACTCGAAAAATTTACTTCAAAGATTTAGAAGTATAATAGGAGACGAACATGGTGATGATAATCAAAACAGAACAGAAAATAGGAAAACATCTGAAGATAATAAAGTAAAAAGTGACATTAAAGTAGTGATCACTTCCACTGATAACAGTCCAATGACATCTACTATAGTATACTCCGGTAATGACGCTTTAAGTAAAAGTGTGTACGAAAAAACTACACTAACAGAAAGCCAAAGTGAGAAAAATAACCTCGAACTTTTGTCAAATAGCTGTGACAACATACCACAAAACCATGAAGAAATCAGACCAACTTACGAAAAAAGTGTGAGCATGGTGACCACTGTGTCTAACACTTCATCTCCATCGCGATCTAATAGTAACTCGTATCAAAGTTTAAATAAACTTCCTATTTATATGCAAGGAAGTAAACATTTAGGAGCTAGAATAGCACAATCAGACTATGTCGATCCCACTACGTTAGCTAAAGAAAGGTCAACATTTAAAAATGTAAACATACTTATAAACAAAAATGCTATAAGACCAGATAGTTTATTCTCAAATTCTTCATTCGTTACATCGTCCAGCGAAAGTGCATATCAGGAAGGTAATAAACAAGAGATCAAAACAGAAGAAAGTAAAGAACAATCGAATAGTTCAACAGGACATGCCAATTCAGATGAGAGTTATTATGAAAAGTCTTTCGAAAAGATAGAACAAGTTATTGATGAAGAGATATTTAGAGACTCCGCCGTATATTCAGATCAAGAAGAAACTGAAGAAGCAAAAACAGAGACTGACGCTAAAACTGTCAGTAAAACAGTTTCCAGAATCGAAAGTATGAAACATAATGCATCTTTTAGAGCGCAAAGCGTTAAAGTCACATCTAGTGTGCATACTAAAGCTGCAGTAACTAAGAAAAGTCTTGAAAGTCATGTTACTACTAAAATTGAATCTAAATCTGTCGACAAAGAAAAACCCAAAGCTCCTCCGGTTCCAATAAAACCTAAAATCACGAATATACCCACTGTATCTAATGTAAGAAGTGTAGCTTCTAAAGTGACTTTAGCAAAAACAAAGGAACAGTCATCGTCTTCTGAATCAGTAAATATGAAAACTATTAAACGAAACACCAGTTTTAAACCAGTTAGAGTGGAGTCTGTTGAACAGAAATCTGAGGTAAAAGTATCCGAAAATATCAAAGATGAAACAGATTCCAGTAAACTTAAACCGGCAGGTAATATACAGATAAAACGACTAAGCTTTGAAAGAGCGAGTTTAGATTCGGCTACAAGGAAAGTAAAAGTGAACGAGACCAAAAGAACATCAGGGGAACCGCAGAAGACATCGAAAAGCGTGATGGAGAGGCGAATGGAAATCGAAATGATGTCCAAAAGTTTGACTAAACCAAGTCAGATTCAGATTGCTAAAAAGCCGGTGGTGGCAAGACCAAAATCCATTTCGACGAAAGTTGCCAGCTTCGAAAGAAGCGTCAGTGGCAATGAAAAAAAGGAATTGAAGTCTAGTGTCAGTCTTGAAGCCAGTGTTACCATTCCGAACGAAGAAATTCGGGAAGAAGCGAGAGCTGAAATTGAAGACACAAAAGCGAGCTGGGTAAAACAGGTTGTCAATAAATTCCAATGAGCTTAATTCCAATTAAAAATGGAAATTCGAATAGTTTATAAAGTGGCAATATTATTGTTGTCAGAAAAAAAAAACACTTTGAATATCCTTTTTCTTAAAACGTGCATTTAAACAATCCGTCTGGTTTTTTACTCCGTTTTTAACCATCAATTTTACACTTAGTAGTTTATAATTATTATAGGTATAATTTGTTGATTGTAAATATTTTTAACTATCAAACCTCTTCGAGCTTTGATATCTTGTGCCATAGACAAGATAATATAGTAGGTATAAATTTTGTCTGTATGTTATACTACACTATGCACAAAATAACGGGCATACGCTAAGAGCCAGGGGTCAACTTTAAAAAAAACTACTTAATTTTCGGTAGCCCTGTCGCTGGGCAGAGTTGTGGGATAGGTGACCCTTTGTCCGGTTTAGCGTATATTACTTCCATACAATTTCTAACCTAAAAGACCAAATTTATTACAGGCGCCAAATCAGACAATGGGTTCTCCTTTCCCTTAGAAATCTATCGCTCACTATCACTATGTATAAAGATATTAGTTTAAATACTTATTTTGCTATCAATTTATTCAAAAGTGCCATCGCGTATTATCTCATTAGATATAAAGAAAAAAAAAAACAATATTTTTCGTGCAATTGATTAACGAACTACTTACTTAAAGTATTTATTTTTATAGTTTTAGCTTTTGTTGTAGCTACTAACACCAAAAAGTAGATTTTGTTTTTAGCATTATTTTTACTAATTTTATACATTACGTTGCTGTTTATTTATAAGCACTTTTGTTGTTTTGCGTCGCACATTGAAATCATTTTCATTTACTAGTATTATCAATTGTCATTTCATTCTGATTAAATAAAGTATTAGTAAGACATTTTCCGGATAAGTATACTTAATTTGTGGAGACTGCTAGGAAGCTAAGTTTATTTTTCCATTGTAACAAATACAAATAATTAAATGACATTTTATTAAATATTATCGAAAAAAATGTGCTGCTTTTATGAAAATTTCATAATTATATTTTTGTTAAGCAAATGTAAATGAAATTGCGATCTAAGTACTTGATAACAGTTTAAAATCATTCGCGGTTAATTGCATTAGACATAATGAAAACGTTATGTCTAAGTACTTGATATTACAATAAAATATAAAAATTACTCAATGAACTATAGCTAATAGTATTTCGAAATAGTCCAAGAGGCAGTAACTTTAAAATTTCGTTTTTACGCTTTTCTTTCTCAATATGAATGAAGCAATATTTTTGTACCGCAGTTTTTTAGTTACTGGCGTATAAATAAGCAATATTTTTAAACTGTAAATGTGACAATCATAAGCAACACGAACGTATTTGAACCAAATCACATTTTTATTCTTATCAATAGTTCAGATTCTAGTACCTACGGTAAGAGTCTAGTTGCTTGTTGTCGATATGTGCCACTCGTGGCGCTGCGATCGAGACGTTTTTTTGGCCGTTGATTACACTAGACGCTGTGAGCTTTATAATGACTTGACGAGCTCAAAAAATAAAAGGTATCGTTTGTATAACAATTTATTTTTCTTCACAGACTACTAAATTATAAATGCATTTGGTCTTCTTTCTTCTCTAGATCAGAAAGAAACAATAGATTTATATATTTTTTTATCTAGCCAAAAAAAGGCTCAATGTAGAAGAACCCACCCTCGTATAAAAATTAAATATTCGCATAAGGTTCTATTGTCACCGTAAATGAATAAACAGAATATTGTATCAGTGAATCTTACAGTGTTGATGGTTGTGTCTTTGTGTCGCAGTTCTTTCTGTAAAGTGTTGAAATACACAATCTTAATATTATGCAGAGTCCGTAGCAAAGTTTCTTAGTTAAGTATTACTAATGAACTCTACAGTAACGTAGCCTTTGATAACAATAAAAACTTTTTTCTTATTGTCTTGTTTCATTTTCTTAGCAAACCACCGACCTGGCACATTTATCAGAACATAAAATATTCTTAGAGGTTACGTCATTGTGTCAACCTGGGTTTATATAGTTAGGCCACTAATTCGGCGGTAAACAACTCAAGTTTACTGTGAGTTAGTGAGTTAGCTGTATAACCCAGGTCCACTCAAGTCAGCTTTAGTGTAACTACTTATAGCCTTTCCCTGCATCTAAATTCCGCTAATAAACACTAGTGCCAGGGATACGAGCCACGCGCACGGGTGCCGACGGCCACGCGCCTCCGCGCCGGTGGGCCTGCCAACGACGTTCCTGTTTTCAAAATCTTCCAAAGGGCATCGTGATGTTTATATTAATGACAGTAAATATACTAATGAAGTATACCAGCAATAAAGCCCATATTTTATATCCCAGTAATAATGACAAGCGGGTGTTTATTGGCAAAGGTGTTAAACATTCGGACGGAAGTTTATTTTATCTATTGAAATTGATAAGACAATCTTCGTAAAGTTAGTTTTGGTTCTTTGAAACAGAGATCCCACGAGATATGTAGGTAACTACGTTACAATAATGACGTCTGAGTACCTACATATCAAGTATTCCCACAGGATAGAGTTACCTACTCTTAATTTATCATGCAATGCAAACGTTTTCTGACTTGTTGACAACTTTTCCAACAAATCAGTATTGGCGTATAGCTTTGTTACAAAAGCATTGCGAAATTCAATGTACTTACAACGTACAGATAGCAGCGTCATAATAAACCGCCGGGGTTGAAAATTAAAGACATATTAAGCAGAGGCATTCTTTTTTTTTCACCCAAGAATCTTCGTTTCAGCTTATCCAAAAATACTTTCGTATGTCAGTCTGTTTGGTTGTTCTCCTCTCTACAGATGGCATGTCTCAACAGATTCTCGTAAAATTTTAACATGTAGGGTCAATTAAAATCTAGGGGAGAGTACATGGTTTATTATCTTGATGATTCTGCCAACACCAAGGTTGGATAGGATTGGAACCAGGTTATACTAGACATAGGAGCTTGTGCAGATCATTGTGACATCTTCGGTTGCTTAGCTACTTGCTGCTGCTGATGTACAGTCTGCATAATCATTAGTACTGAATACAAAAGCAAGCAAGCAAATGGCTGCAAAAGCCTTGATGGCCTAGTAGGGCGGCTATATAGCCGTGCTGAGATCATTGTGAACGCGTCGGTTCCTCCTATAGCTACTTTTGCTGCTGACTGTACGGCTAACCATGAAATGGCATGACGAAGGTTCGGTCTATGAGGGTAGGCCACGCGACGCCGTGGTACGGGACGGTACGGCGGCACGGATTACGCGGCGATCTAAATTCGAGTACCTACAGGAATAGGTATTTGGTACAATAAGTACTAAAGGTAAGGTTTTAGATGCCGTCTTTATTATTTTGTTGAATGGTAGGAATGTGATATGTTTATCATATGTATATGGCAGGTTGTTGTTGAGGGGAGACCGATGTTCTGCGGATTTCAAATACAAATACAAAAACTTTACTTTTCTTTTTCTTTTTACTTTCTCCGGTTGGAAAAGAAGAAGAAATTAAATTGGAATATTTGGTAGGTCTGGCAGATAGTAAAGGCTTACGAGTAAGGTGATCACATGGAAATACGTACCTATTCTAAAAATATACTAGAGAGGTACCGTTCTCTAAAAAAGTAAATAAGTGTACCTACTGAACAGAAATCTCTCATGAAAACGTATTTGAAAACACTGGCTCTGTATATCTTTAACATTGCTGACCCAAAATGGCTGAAACAAAACTGGAAAGCGGGCTAAAAAACAGTCTAAAAATGTTCAAACTAGCAAAACGCTTGTATCTACCTACTGTATTCATATTTTGGATCTATTTTTATCCTCGAATTACCTACAATTCACATGCAATCTTTACCTAAAACCTTCATCCAAAACAACAATATTGTTCTACGAGTACCTACATCTACATGAATGAATAATACGAGAAATTGTATAGGTGCGTATAAAGACGAACATAATCTGATAATACGTTATTGGCGTGTCGCGTGAGCCCGAAGCGTCTTCAGCACGCGAGACACCGCCTGTCGCCGGTTCTAGGAGTTGGGAGACCGAAAAATGATAAAATAGAAAAACCATAAAACTGTTTATGACATGACAGATCGATTGGCTAAAATATCTTCTAAACCCTTGCAGAACTGTATTCGTTATCTACCTTTATAAATTAGTAAAAAATCAATTGCTGTTCGGCAGTCATGCTAAAACTCAAAAACGGCTCAATTGTTTTTTACTCGCAGCTATACGGTGTCCTTTTTCAATTTACTATATACTTAATTTATACCTATTCATCTATGTAATTAACTAGGTACATCTAAACAAAATGTTTCGAGTAAAGAACAGAATACATAGATTAGAATTATATTCATAAACTATCCAGCCAGTTGAGTTATCTGTTATATGATGGTTATCTGCAAGTTCTGCAACTTGTTCGTTGGCAAATTATTACTGTTAAGGGTCCTATGATCTTTACGAAAAAACACATTCATAGTGAATCATGCTTTTCTTACTAGAAACATAACATAAAAAAAACTAATAATTATCGAAAAACTACATTATTAAAACAATTAAAAAAACTTACCCAGCTCCTGGCCTAGCTCATCCTGAAGACAACTTTTCCGTTCGACTGAGACGACTATATCGACAATTCACGTTTGCGTGAGCGAGACAAAACACAGGAAGCACCGAAACTTCTTTCAAAATCATTCCTTTTTCTACGGCAGCGCGTCGACGACGCGTGCTCGAAAACTTCGAAATGCATTCAAAATTTGAAATTAAAACCTAATTCTAAATTCGCGGAGTCATAAAAAGTGTCACTGGCCTTCAATTATTCTTAAAACTTAACAGTTGTATAAATAAAATAAAAAACTGAGTGTAAAAACATAACAAATCACATTTAGTTTTCAGTAATTTAAAACTCTATTCCGATTGAGATACGGTTGTAATTAGTTGTGATGGGTTCTACGAGTTATTTGACGAAACCCAAGATGGCTGCGTACAGAGCTAAGAGCGGTTCTAGTGTTGGGTCGGACAAGGAAATCAACGGGAAACTGAGACGAAACAAAGTTAGGCAAGTAACTTTAAAAAAAAAGGGTTTTTTTGCATTTTACAAAATTTATGAGATAATGTTCATACGTTATATATTATAGTTATTTTTGGTTTTTCCTTCGGTTTTCTTTTACTTAATATTGAGATGATAATAATTTATACCTTTCCTTTCTACCTTCTTTAATTTTAAGTTAAGTAGTTTTTTGTTAAGTTGCTTTTTTTATAAAAAAATAACATAGGTACGTACAAAATTTCATGAATGAAAGTCACTCAAATTTTGTGCAAGAAATGTGATAAAAGCTTGACTAAAATCTCAAAACAAAAAACAATTTTGCATAGATTCAGTTTTCCTAAAAAAAACAGTTATAAAATATCGGCTCTACATTCAAACGTACTTGATACGTAACCTAACTATTAGTGCAAAACCACTCCACCTTTATCTAAGCTTTAATTAGTAACGCATCAAAAAACGCCCGCATAACATTAATTAAGTATTTCATTAATCCACCACAGGTATTCCCGGTATCCAATACCTTGTTTACCATAACAACGGTTACCATAGCAACCGTGTAATCAATACCGGATCCGAAACCAAAACCCATTGCACACAAAATCCTAGCGCAATGCGCAACCCTACGCGTTAGAGTTTCAAAATTTTATTTTGTTTTTAAAATGAGTTTGTACTTAAAAAGTTTAGGTGTTAAGATTTGAAATGTTTTGTTGGTAGCAATGAGTTATCCATATTTTTCGTACAGAAGGCCCAAGTTGGATTATGGATTGAAGAGAGTTCCGGATTATACTGAGCTCGCGTACAAGGAGGCTGTGTCGAAACTGAGATACTTCTTATCTGGGAACTATGTGCCTAGTGTAAGTGCATTTTTCATTTTATTTAAATAGCCTTACTTAAGTAACTAAGTACCTGCTTATATTTTACAAAAACGCTACAAATTACTAGTAACAGATATCAGATTTAAAATAGGTAATCGGTTATGAAACAGTTTTGAAACCAAAAGACGTTAACTAATAGTTAACTTTTTATAATAATAAAAAATGCGAGTTAAGTAGATAGCTTTTTTTAAACAATTATCTTTTATTTTTAACGGTGGCTAGTTAATTATTTTACTCCGGATCTACATACACATATAGTATCAAATCTCATGTCAGCCCGATTACTGGAAATTAATGAAAATCGACTTGTAAACAGGTATAAGTATGTTTCTTATCCAAGTTACAAAAGCGTTTAGTTGATGCAACTTGTGACCAAAGGGCTGGCAGTTTTCTCTCTCAAAGAATCAGCATCGCTATTCAGCGAGGCAACGCTGCCAGCCTTTTGGGCACTATGCCACGGGGGCCTTATTTAGATTTAATTTAGTTTTAAGTTGTAGTTTATTTAGTTTAAGCTTAGATTTAATGTCATTGTAAATTGCTTTTATTATGTAAATAAAGTAGTTGCAGTTGCAAGAGGCGCAATTCAGATTGTCCCCCTGCCCACCCATGATCTTCGTAATCAACGACAGTAGACAAAAACCTAACTATTTTAAATTAAAAAATAACCCGACTGAAAACATATACCTAAAGAACTATGTCCCTCCCATAACTGAGACGTATCTAATGACGCCTCGTATGTTGAAATCCGTCAAACGGTTTAGGCCGCAAATCGTGCCAAAGAATTAGACATACATTACATACAGACGCCCGAAAAACATAACCCTTCTTCGGCGGTCGGGTAAAAAGTAAAACAGAAGAAAGCTTGAACTAAAAATTCAACACCAAATATTTACATCCAGATCCGAAGCTACGGGGGATCCCCATCCATCAAGAATCTGGACGAATCCGACCAGGATCTGGACAAGAAATACCTGGAGAAGCCGCGCCCGCGCCTCACCGCCAAATACGCCTCGCTGTACGCCGATAGCCTGAACAACTATACCCCGCCACATATCAATACAAGTAGGTAGAGACTTTTAACATGAAACTACCGTGATACTCATCATCATCATCATCATCATGTCAGCCGATTGACGTCCACTGCTTTACATAGGCCTCCCCAAGGCTTTCCACTCAGACCGGTCTTGTGCTTTCTGCATCCACCGCGGTCCCGCGATCTTTACTAGGTCGTCGCTCTATCTTGTTGGAGGCCTACCGACAGCTCGTCTCCCGGTCCGTGGACGCTATTCGAGAACCTTCTGACCCCATCGGCAGTGAGACTAAATCATAATGAAATAAAAACGAATCACTCGCTATATAAGTCGAGTTTAACGCGACATGTTTCGGATTAATTCGTAGTCCTTCCTCCGGGAGTGCACGACCCAGCGGCGGCGAGACGCACACTGCGCGCCACGGCTCTGCTCGCGCGACTACTAGACGCAGCTTATAGCGGCACACAACTACCCTCGTTTTCATCGTCATTTTTATTATTGTCAAATGCAGGGTAGTACACTGATCACATCACTTTGTAAAGGCTCGTTCACACTCACCGTTGACGCAGTATTTAGCACAGTCTTCCAACTTGGGGGTATAGGCCGCGCGATGGATTAAGATCGCTCGGCGAAACTGGTGGGGGCAATTTGGCGCATCTGTACAATTGCGCACAAAATTGTTAAGTTCTGGGTGTATTTCTTTGAAATATATTTTTCTTATTTCGCATTTTTTGTACCTTTAGCCACCTAACATAATAACACTCGCTTTAGCTTGTGACTTATTTTGCCAGTATGTTTATTCAGAGTCTTGGTAGTATTTTTACCTGCTTTAAATTACCCATGATGTAATTAGTTTCCTTTTTAACATAACAATTCACGTCGTAAACCGTTTTTCTGGCTTGCCGTGTACAAACTTTAAATTTGGGATTTTTTTTCACCAACTACGACATCTTAACGTACTTACTACTAATACTAAAACAATCCGTACGCAACAGTACCCAAGAGACACGTGACGCGTGAACGAAGCGAGGGAGGGGAAGAACGACTTGATCTACCAATAACGTGTCGGCGCCAGCGCGCACCCTCCCCTCACCCCTCTGCGCAACCAAATAGACCTAAGAATTGACTTCTGCGCATGCCCCTTCCACTTTTGGCCAGCGATCTTAATTCGCCGCGCGACCTATACCGACCATCCACTATCACGATTAAAATTGGGATGACGGTTATTTTCAATGGCTTTACTTACTTAACGCGGAATAAAAAACTTGACTACTTACACTAAACTAAACTTGACTAGAGGAAGGACTACGAATTAGTCCGAAACATGTCGGGCTAAACTCGACTTATATACGTGAGTGATCCGTTGTTATTTCATTAGGTAGAGGCTTAGTTATACTTTTAAAATACTCACTGAAACATGAATATATACTTACATAGAAAAAAACAGTAAATGCTAACCGCGGGAATCGAACCCGGATCCTCGACATTCCGTGTCGCGTGCCATACCCTTACACCATGTTTAGCATATGGACATAGGCCGAATTTTTTTCATGTATTCAAATCTCAGCTCGCTTTTTGATAATGATGTACACACGTATATCTTACTTATGTTGTATTTTGGTGAGCCTTTTTAGGTACCTAGTATTTTCATGTTCCACCTATCCCTTGTTACGCCCATGTTAGGTAGGACCTAAATACACGTAGGTATATACACTATACACCTTATCCAAAAATACAAAATCCATTATACCTACACAAAATCAAAATTAACTGTTTTTTGAAAGATTCTGATATTCTTCATAATATCGGCTAGAATAGATAATTTTGCCCTTGCTTCTTTCAAAATCAAATTAAAATTCTTTATTTATTAAGGGCACAGCAAAATAATGAGACATAATGTCGTGTGATGTTACTCTCAAAAACCGGACAAGTGCGAGTCAGACTCGCGCACGAGGGTTCCGTAGAAAGATTTTAACGCTTTTCCCTAGTGTTTTATGAAGTCCAGTGTTAGCAGAGCCCTGCTCCTAAGCAAAATGTACGCAGTGTGGGGTCAACTTATATTGGTTTGCGAAATCTACAGATAGACATAAAAATTTAAGATTTTGAGACTTTTCTGAGTGGTTGTGCTATAAGAGCTACCTTTATACCAAATTTCAAGTTTGTATATAGGACATCTGGAAGTACCCTTTAGGTTTTTTAGAAGTATGGAAATGGATTTTTTAACGACTGTATCTTTTGATTGCGTTGACTCAGAAGGTTGATTTTTTCACGGCTTTAAGGGACCGCAGGCTTGAGTATTTGATATTAACCACGCGTTCCAGAGAAAAAGGGTCTTAACAGACAGACAGGCAGACAGACAGGCAAACAGACAGACGGACAAGAAAGTGATCCTATAAGGGTTCCGTTCTTTCCTTTTGAGGTACGGAACATTAAAAATGAAAAAAGGGTTATTGACCTTTTGAGTGTTCAACATACAATGACAATGCAAAGAAAAATTCGTTAAGCAGCTGGACTTGAACCAGCAACCTCGGTAATCCGTACCATCTCCGTCAATCCGTATCTTTTGAGTGTTCTCTAACCCGTGTAGTTCCAGCGCCCGCCGCCGCGGCGCCGGCCGAGCTGGCCGGCGGCACCAACCCCGACGTCGTCACCTTCATCCAGAAGCAGGAGGAATACATCGAGCAGCTGGAACGAGAGAGCCAGTACTGTAGGGTACGATACTATACTATTCAATCCAAAAGAGTCAGTAGGGAGGAGTCAGAGATAAGAAAATCTGTTCTCAGAAACTATATGGCGTCGATTTTAGATTGAATAAAAACGGCATTAAAATCATAGTGACATAAACGGATTACGGGCTCAACTCGACTTATACTTGAGTGACCCGTTTGTTTCACTATGATTGAGTCTCACATCAGTTTCATGTTAAAAATTGCATTTTTTTAACTCATACACAACCGGGAATCGAACCCGTCAAAATCTCTGTAAACAGTGTTGTAAATTCTTCAAGTTAATTCGTTGTTATTGTTCATGATTATGTATGAGAGTTAAAAAAATTCATGCCATTATATTGTTAATTCTAAAATTGCCGCCATGGTTCCTAAAAACAGATTTCCCTATGTTTAGGAAACCTATGACGGCCGAATAGCCTAGTGGTTAGAGACCCTGACTATGAAGCTTGAGGTCCCGGGTTCGAATCCCGGTCGGAGCAGATGTTTGTATGATGAATATGAATGTTTGTTCTCGGGTCTTGGGTGTTTAATATGTATATAAGTATGTATTTATCTATATAAGTATGTTTATCCGTTGTCTGGTACCCATAGTACAGGCTTTGCCTAGTTTGGGACTAGGTCGATTGGTGTCAAATTGTCCCATGATATATATATTTTTTTTTTATAGTGTCTGACTTCTCACTACTGAGCCATTTGGATTAATCATCCTGTATAATTAATGCACAAAACACATCAAAAAAAGCACGATCCACAGAGGCACAAAGACACATTAAGGTGGGTAATTATGGCAGGTAGGGGTACACGTAATACTAAGTAGCTCGCCTCTATTGGCAAAGGGGTTTGAAGGGGATCCTAAACTCCAAGATAAAGTAGTATCATTGCACTCCGTTTTGTGCTAAATACATTCTTCCAGCGGTGTTTCTCGTGGAAGACAGGTCATTGACTGTCTCTTAGTCCTGCATCCTCACGAGGTGGCTAAGATATTGGAATCACGAGGCATACAACTGTTTCACTTTACTAAGCCTTGGAAGAAGACCTAAACCGCAATATCAGAATACCTTTACCAATTAAAGTTGTCAGAAAGTATCTATCACGATTTATTTTAGGACGAGCTTAACAATCTCCTTGGGAAGGTCAAAGAGGTGATCTCAGAAAATGAACATCTCCACGAAGCTCAAAAGAACAAGCTGATCTCTCGGATGTTCCACTCCCACGGCTCGGAAACTGACGATCTTGATGACGTCGGTGACAGCACTGGCTTGGATAGTGATCATAAGGTAATATTCCTCTGCAGTCATTTAAAACCAAGCCGTTCATTGTCGAGCAGACCTTCTAGCACGGTAAATTTTATGCACAACATAAAGCATTCGTCACTTTCTAACAATGCAAGTTCGAGAGGGACGAATGTGGATAAATGTTAGCATACTCAGGGGTCAGGTCTCTCAGCTGTTGAAGCTTGGTCAATAGACAAGACACATACAAATCCACCAGTGTAAGGGATTACATTATCATTCTTGACAAAGTGTCCGCGGTCAATCTGATGTGGATTGTTGCCTATAGATCTAGACGGTACCTCTGGTAAATTGTTCTACTTTTTTACTGAATACTTTCGTCAGGTCAAGAGATCTATTTTTGCCCACGTTGTATAAGCTATACCTACTTACTTATCTGAACTTTTCAGTAAACCTTAAAAGACAAATATAAACATGGAACAGTTATTTCAGTTTGAACGAGCTAGAATGTTTTGCGGAAGAGTAGAAATAGAAAGCAACACAGCTAAATGCCGAATGCTAAACTGATGGAGTAATTTGATTAAAAAACCATTAAGGAACAAATATTCAATTTGGATGACATTTTCTCGAAGTAGGTCAACAAGACAATAAAGTCAATGACAATACCAACAAAGTTGCACCAATAAGCAGAAAACAAAATACCCACCAAAGTAGCAGCCCTCCTAACTCACCTCGTAAATTGTCAAATTCAAATGAGCGCCATTTCCAGGCCACGATAACCAAGACACGCAAGGCCAGGGCCCGAGGCATGAGGCTCGAGGGGCCGAATATAGTCTTCGAGTCACGCATAGCGGAGCTGGAGGCGCAGTTAACACAGGCTAACATCGACCTTAAGAAGGTCCAGGTAAGATTATAGGTGTTAGTTCAATATCATATATTATGATCTAAAGTGCAGTCAGGAGTAGGTACATTTAAGTTCCTGTATTCATAACATCAGAGGGATATTGTATTAATAGGCTCTACAATTCTTTGTAATCTTATTTCTGTTTCTGTTATAACATATGTCAAGATGATTCATTGACAAATCATGAGCATTACGTAATCTATGCACATTTTACACTTGCTTCGCAAATTCTACCACTGTGGGGTGCTGAAGAGGGAACCAAAAATTGGTATATATTGTGCTTTTTATAAATGATTCAGCTTAAAGATTTACCTCTTACAGGAGGAAAACAATGAGAATAAACGCAAGCTGGCTTCGGGGCTTGTGGACTCTACTTGTCTTGACGGCTTCAAGCGGCAAATCGACAACTTGCAAAGGTATCGTTTCCAACTTACTAACCATACCCTATTTTTTATAATAATTATCAAACTATCTTAATGAACATAGAAGCTGAAAAATAAAGTTTCAATCTATCTAGATAAACATATCTATCTAGATTCTAGAAGATAACAATGAACCCCAATGGAAGAAGAATCGTTTGAGACAACTGCCGTATGGGATCGAACAAGCGCAGCAATTTAATGCTATAATACGTTATATCTCTTTTGCACGTGAAGAGTTTTTGAGCTTTACCGCGAGCGGTTGTCCTATTTCAAGATAGCGGTTTTGCTGAGATTCCCGGGAGAGCTATACCTATCGCAAGCCCATAAAACTGCCGTAAAGCACGCCCGCCTATCACACCCTTTAGGATAGGAGCAACAAGATGAGGCTTTTTTTTACAAAAAACTGATCAGCTATGACCTTTATCCCATCTAGACCAAAGTCGTAACGCGCTGGTTCAGAAACAGAATTGCTTACTTGTATTTAGGAAATAAGTCTACCTGTATATTGTGGCAGAGACAAGTCCTCCCTGGAGTCTCAGATCTCCAAGCTCAAGAACAGCCTGGACCAGAAGGACGGAGACTTGGAGGGGCGCTACAAGCGCAACGACGCCGTCGAGCAGCAGCTCCGAGACGAGAGGAACAGCTTGGAGAACGAAGTCCGCAGACTCAAGGTAGGGGTTTCTTCTATTGACATTAGAGACTGCCGCTTGAAAAAGGGATTTGAGCTTCCCACTCGGAAAACAAAAGATAGGTATCTCCATAGGTTCTGTGTCAGTATCTTTGTCTTCATTTTCCATTACTGTATCGATATTATTGCGTTACGCAGTAGATGATATATTCGTCGTTACATCTTACCCTTTCTTTGTATGTTGTTTCAAGATTTTTACGACTTACGCTAGACTTTCATGCTTTACCTTAGCTTTATTTATACTTCACAGTTTTTTCTCTATTCTCTGTTCATCAATCACAGATTGTTTGGAATTTCTCTCCAATTTTCTAAAAGGTACTTAAATTCTACACTGATGATCTTTCTGTAACTTCTAGGAGGATTTAGCATCGGAGCGGGCTAAGATACGCGAGCTGGTAGGCGAAGGCTCCCGGCGCGCCATCCAGGAGCGCAGCGCCGCCGAGCAGCGGTACAACGCGCACTGCGACTCGCTGCAGCACGAGCTGGCCGCGCAGTACGACAGCGTGCAGAAACTGCAGGTCAGCTAAAAGCCTAGAGTATGCCAGCTTTCAAGATTTTCGGAGGAGTTGGCTGGGTACAAAAATGACCTCTGAAAACCAGGAGGTACAAGTTAATTAAAGTTAAAGTTAAAATGTTTTGAATAACTTGAAGCTTCATCCATCAGTTGGATCTGGAACGTCAGCGACGCGAGGAGAACGACCTGAAGCGCGAGTTGTCCATGAAGAACTCTGCCATCGAGGAGCTGAAGATGGAACTGAAGAACAAAATAGGTATCGGTCATATGAGACTTTGGATTTGAGATTATTGGATCATGGATGTATTGAAGTGTGTTGTTCTTATGTTATGCAATACTTCCAGTATTTTAAACAAGCATGAGGGCTACGAAAGCGGATCAGATTTCATACTGTAGCTTACCAGGAATTTCACCCATTTTCATTGATCTTTGCAAAGTCTTGTTATGCCTAGTGTTATTTCTGTTGTTACTCATATTAACCATTTTCTCTAACTTTGACCTTTTCGAGTCGGTAGCTCCTTTTACTAGGCATAAATTTCAATGGTTCTTTATTCCCAGCATCGCTGCAAGCAGACCTGAACCAGGGTCATGCGGAGAAGGCTTCTCTTGAAGAGGAGTTGGCCAGCGCGCGCCTCGCCATCGAGCGCCACCAACGGCAGGCCAAACACGAAGCCAACCGTCTTAATTCTGAGGTAGTTATCGTTAAAACTAACCTCGTCTTCATCATGATAATCAATATCAACATGGGAATGTTGAAGAGAATCATCTCCAAGGTCATGATATTTTTTATTATGCTTTATTTGTATAGCAGTAGCTATCCTAGAACTAAAACGGCATCTACGATAATCTTTATTGCAAGTCCATCTTTAATCCAATGATCCATCATACTTAGGACATACTTCAATTCGAAATGTACTCGTATTATCAATGATTCACACAGATTATTACTTACCACTGAGCTAAGCAGTCAACCGCAACACTTATACAGTATCTCTACTAGCCTAGGTGGACCCTGATTCTATATCAATATTCCAGATCCAATCGCTGCGTCAGAGGCTGGACCGCGCGGACGCAGACCTAGTGCACTCTCGTCGCGAAAACCTGCGCCTTACGGAGCAGATTGCTACGCTGGAGAAGGAGGTACTTCTCCTGAGATAAACGTTCATTGGTTAAAAGTCTAAGGTATCTGCCAGACAAATCCTCCTCATATTTTTCTGTATCTGACATAATTTGTAGCAGATGGACTATCAGGAACTTTATCAGCAAACGGTTAAACGGGCCATCCCTTCAGACTCTTGTCACGCTGCCCCCTCCTAGTTTGTTCTGCTGTATTAAAAAATTGACACTCATTTACTCTTACTGAAACATTAATAATGGGGATCGAGCTTATGCCCTTGACACTCCGTATCATGTGCAATACCTATACACTAAACCAAGGATTTTTTTCCTATACGTTCTTGAGTTAGTATTTATTTCAAATCAATAATTAATATAATGTACCGGATGAATTACAGTAAAGCTAATTCTTAATTTCACAGTTGAATATGAAGAGCTTGACTCCGAATTCTCCTGAGAAGAACAAAAAAGAGAAAGAGATGTCTTCCATGATGGAATCCATCGAGAACAAGCATGGTGAGTTACTCAACCGTTGTGCACTTCGGGCTTTTACAAAACTCTCTAACACCGTTGGGTATTCATCTAATGGGTAAACTATTGATGTTTTGAAATTAACATGATCCGGCATTTCAATTTTTTTATTTCAATGAGTTCAAAACATTCATATTTTACCCTTTCATCTTTATGCATGTTTCCTGTATCATGAAAGGGCTTGACTTCAATAGTTTATTCATCAGATTGTTCTTAAAAAAAATGTTCTTCCCCCTGTACAGCTAATTCCTTGTTCACATCTGAAACGACATAGTTCTATTTGACACTGGATTAGTTGGCGCTGGCACCTTTTGTGAAAATTTGAAGTTAAGTTGGAACATTTGGTCCCGCAGCTAAAACGGTAGCCGAGTTGGAGTCCATGATCCATTCACAAAACAGTCTGATGGAGAAACTCACCGGAGAATGTCGTTCGCTCACAGACAAGCTAGACGACGCAAACCGTAGGCACAAGTACGAAATATTTTAAAACCTAAATGCATGAACATGTCACTTTAAATTTTAAAACACTCAGTCTTTCCAAACTGATAGTACCTCTAATCATTTCTTTTAAAGAACCAGTCAAAGTGATACATGGGAAGTGAGATGAATCGAGAACGCAGAAGTGGTTCCTAAAATTTTATCAGTTAATTGTGAATTCGAGGTCTACTTTTCAGTTTGAAATGGTTCCGGGTTCAATGCACTTTAAAATTTTCACGTTATCATTACCCATTAAATGAGAAATGTTTCTAACGTCGTGCTGTGTTTTTATTGGTGGCAGGCAGAGCGCAGTGTCGCAGCCGTGCAGACGAACCAATCAGAACACAGCGCGACCGCTCAAGCTCCCGCGACCGACCTATCGCGAACCGCCGTTCCAAGCGCCGCTCAGGAAAAGAGTCCGATTCGTCGAATAACTACGCGCCAATCACCATTGGCCCGTTGACGACCAATCAGGATCTCGAAAACGAGAGAGGAGAAAAGATATACAACTTACCACTCATGATTCAACAACCCTTTTTACGTGAGAAAAAGGAGCCAATCAAAGTTGACATCAGCGTGAAGCTAATACCTAAACCTAGGAAGAAAGATAAGAAAAGACGGGAAGCGGTGGTCGAAGAGATACAGCCAGATGCTAAAGGGGTTAAGAATACCTTTAGTATGGAAATAACTGACAGCGATGTTCAAGTTTTAAAGAAGACCGAAGAAGTTATCGAAAGTAAAGTAGAAGGTAGCGATAATGAGCTTAAAGCTGAAGACAAGGAAGATACTTCTGAAGTAGTAACTGAAAGTAACAAAGTCGATGTTGCACCTAGTTCATCAGTACACGATAACAAGGAAAATAAGCCTGAAATAGATAGCGATGCTAGTCAAGTCGATGCCACACCTATTTCGCAAGATTTACATGAAGAAGTAAAAGAGTCCATAGCTGAAAACGAAATACCAGAAGTAACAAAAAACGAGGATGATCAAATAGAACAAAATGTGAATCCAGAAGGAGATGTTGAAAATGATCAATCAATGACAAAGGTTGAAGGAACGATAGTATCGGAAAACGACGATGAACAAAAAGAAGGTTACGATGAAAATTAGAGTATTTCGGAAATAAGCGACACCTACTATCCGTGACTGAATGTAAACGCGAAAGATTTTGGTAGAGTTTGTGCAATCCTAGATATTAAGGTAGTTATCAAATACTAGATTTTGAAGAGGTTTTTCATAGTAGTTACAAAATATTTTAAAACAGTTGTAATCTGTTATGGAGATATTTGTCAAAAATATTATCTGATGTGCAATATTGAAACTTTTTGAACCTTAATGTTAAAATTCTTTGTTAGAGTAGCTAGTTGTTCCATGTTGTAATCTTTTTAAAATTGTTTCTAGAATATTTAATGGGTAATGGTAATATTTAATAAGGAGTGAAATACATAGATGTAACCATATTTAGTTTTACTATACTTACAATTATTTTATTTCCGTTACTGTTGAGCTGGACTTCAAAATTTTTGGTAAAATACTACTTCAAATCAATGGAAAACTATTGAAATATGAATAAAGATAATAAAAAAGGTATCTAATTTAACGGCTATTGATAGCATTTACTTTATAAAATATAGCGTGTGAAGTCACCATTAAAGGCAAATTCATGAAATAGATTGTAAAGTAAAGAACAGTCCAAATTCAATGTAAGACAGGCGTAACTAGTTTTTTACCACCAAAGCTAGTCCAGCTCATTTAGCCACACACAATTCACCTTACTGTTAAATTTTTCAGAGCGGACAAAACACACTTGCTTTGCAGGAACGCAGAGCTTATGCGAAAACTGCGCAATCTGTGGTGTTCGCATAAAAAATACTGCACCACTACCATCGCACGAAGCTACACGCCACTCAGTGGCTATCCCAATAGCTCTTATGATCTAGATCGCACCTATTATACCTCTACACCCTTTAGGAGTAGACTTAGAAGGGATGACAAAGAAGATTTGCTAAAAGACTTTAGCGATTTGTCAATTGATAGAATTGATTCTGACGATGATCCTGAGAAGGTAAGTTTGGAGGATTTTGTGTGTAGGTAGTTAAAGTTGTCGGTTCGTGATGTAGTTTTAGATGTTGCCATTATGCATGGTAAGAGTAAAAATAGTAAAATGCAAGGTAACATAGTAAAATGCAAGGTAACATAGTTAAATTGTTAAGTGAATTATTATAGTGCTTATAATGTTAAATTAATCTTGAATCAGACAAAAAAAGTCAGACGACAAAAATAATCACGTTTCTAATTTCAATACAGTAATATTCTGACATCCTAAATCAGACCCAGCTCTTATAATTATAACCATGATTTTGTGACTGGCCTATATAAAAAATAAGAGTAACTAAGTACCCCTTTGTTAAATTATTATAAGATTAATGTGAAAATACTTTTTAATATTCTCATTTTGGTAATATGCAATTTATGTATCCAAATATATATCTTTGGGTTAGTAGAGTTTTGCACTAGTGTGTTGTGTGACTTGCGTGCATCACGAATTTTGATTCAGGGCGGAACTGGCAACTCTGCAGCGTCAAGTAGACAGCCTGGGGCGCTCGCTGCAGCCTGCACCGCCTAGCGCACAACAAGGTAAGCGTCAACTTCGTCTATTGTCATCATCATCAACATCGTCATTACCAGTATCATTCAATATTACACATACGATTAATTATTAAGCTTTTACGATTTTTAACATTAAAGCAAATTGAAATGTTTATTTCAGAAGGAGATATTTTCATCCTTAAATGTTTTTTCGCAAATAAATGTAGAGAGTACACGAACATAACTTTCAATTAAATAAATAAATAAAATAATACAAACATTACTCCTTTTAGCTATACTATATTTCTTCTTACAACTTTAATATTTAAAGTTTCTATTCATGTGGCCACATGATTATTACTACTACATTCTTCGCCTTATCACTATTGGGCCAGATAATTGTCCTAATACATAAATAAATAAATGAACTTCCAGCACCAGCCCCGCACCTACCCGCAGCAGACAGAAATGTACCAACAGCAACCGGTGGCAGACCAGACTATCCCAGAACTGACTCCCCCGGACACACCAACCAGCCAGAACGAGACCAAAGAGTCTTAAGCAAACAGGCATCCAGGACCTCCATCAAACATCCAGACCCTGAAGAACCAACTGTTGAAGCTAGACATGATGACATCACACCACAAGTTGACGATATAGTCATGGAACATGATGAGGTTGTTAGTGGTGCACGTGTTGAAAATGAGTATGTAGAAAAAGAACCAGTACACCCTGAGGCTTACAAACATGAAGTTGAACAACCTGTAGCACATGGTCAAGAGTATGAACAAGGACCTGTAGTACAAAATCAGGAATACGAACATGCAGGACAAGAATACGAACATTCTGACCAGAATTATGTAGAAAAAACACAGCCGTATTACGAAGGTCAGGAACAAAACGAAGGTTACGATCCTAACTACCAACAAAATTACCAAGAAGGGCAATTTGAAAATTATGAACAGTATCCACAACAACAATATACAGATCCTGCCGCACAGTATACTGAAGGGCAGTATGATAACTATACTGCAGACGGTACTTACCAACAAGAATATGATGCTACACAATTCGCTGACCCAACATTTGCTGAACCTCAGACGCAGTATGAAGCACAAAGCGCACCAGTTGAACAAGAAATAGCACCTACGGATAGCAAAAGGAGTAATTCCCCAGAAAAAGGCCAGAGTTAGCAATCTTAGTTTTTGTGCAATAAATTTGTTTCGTTTGTTATTTTATGATGTGTTAGTGATAGTTTGAACTGCGTAGTCGCTTTTGATGTTAATTCCTTTAGATTGTATAGAGACGCGATATTTTGCTCAATACAAGGAAAGTACCTAATTAAGTTTTGTCTTATTTCGGACACATGATGAATCCCTCAAAAATTATTGGTTAATTAATTAATTTATTTATTTATTCAATTTACGATAGGTAAGTATATATTTTGATTTTGCGCGTGCCAGTGCCAATATGGCAACAGTAGTGATAGTGAAATAAATGCATAGATTGACATGAAGTGAACTCCTTGGCGATAGCGACACGAACACTAAATTCTGTTCGGCTCGCGCGACTACTAGGCGCAGCTGACAGCGGCGTACAACTACCCTCGTTTTCATCGTCGTTTTTATTGAATAAGTATACTTAACGTACTCGAGTTTTATATTCGAGTAGTCCTTTTATTTCACTATGATTTAGTCTCGTAGTAAATTCATGTTAAAAGTGATAACAGAGAGAGAGTTTGTTACTTCGATCACAGACAAATTAAGACTTTAATGACTTACATCCTGCCTGAAATTATTCCACCTGAAAATTTATCTACGAAATTGTAGCCAGTTCAAAGCAACCGCCTCTACAAAAAGTCAAAGTCGCAGGTAGATAAAAGACACATATACAACTTAACAAATTATCGAAACAATTTCTGACCGTATCTTTACAAGCGAGTTTTAAAACGTCGTAGTACTTTATAATATCAATTTAGTAGCCGATAAGGAAACAATAATTAGCATACGATCACAATTAGTCACGGCTAGAACGATCTTAGATAAAAGAAATGCTAAATAAAAAACCAGCGGCTGCGCGACATGAAACTGTTGGTGATCCTTCTGCTGGCGGGTCATGGGGCTTTGGGAGTAAGTATCGAAATGGATTATTTAAAGTCACTTGATGACTGAAAAATTTGAAGATGTCTTAGAATTTAATATCAGCGACCGACTGTGAGCAGGGTCACTGTGGTGACGGTCAATTGCTGACCGCGCTATCACAGTCAGTTGCTGACAATGACAACGCGTCTCTAAATTTAAAAAGGAAGAATTACACAAAATTCCAAATAATGAATTAAAGTGAACTTAAATGTGTTAAACCCGCTCTAAAGGATTGATCAAGCATTTATATGAAATTGACTATTTTTTTGAAGTTCTTGCTGATACTGTTTCATTTTAAACTTAGGGTCCAACAGTTTCATCAAAAGCAAAAAGAATAACGCCACTTAGCAACACTGCAAATGAAAAAATTAAGAATAAGCAAGCAATAAACAAAGGTGAAATTGCAAGAGCGAGAAACAACAAACAATTACATGTGTTTTCTGAAGAAATCTACGAAGAAAACCCGACGAGAGAAAGAGAAACAGATAAAGATTATCTAAAGCAATTTATAAAAGATTTTTTGAAGTACAACACATTTAAACATCTTTATAAGCGTGATAACAATGGCAGAAAGAATCGTTTTAATCTTGGAATACCAATAGGTTCTAACGAAAATGAATTAGCTGATGTTGCTGATGCTAAGGTAAATATTGTCACTATTATAACAAAGTTATATTAAGGTAATGACTAGGACATAGCGAATGCTAAATGACTTTCAATATCGTAAGATCGTGATCTAAGAACCGAAACTAACTGATTACAGGTGCCAGAGAACTTGGCCAGTGAAGATCTATCACATAGTGGAGCGAGGGTAAGTAAGTGATATAAATGTGAAAAAGGTGCTTTATGTAAACTTGTTACAAAGAATTACTCCGACAACGGACGTTGAACGTCCTACGTAAACGTTATTTAACGTTTCTTTAAAATATATTATGCTATAAGAGAAGGCAAACAAGCAGACCCCGATTTCTCATGATGGAAAGTGATAGAATGTCTGTCACAACCACACGACCAAACCGGATTCCAAATACAAGTTAACTATTTTATCAAGATAATCAAAGTTATGCAAATAAATTAATCATTTCATTCATAACAGTAACAGATATAAGATTTATGACTGCAAAATATTTTCCAGTCACTACTCCCGAGGCCACGAAAGCGGTGGTGGAAGACTCTTAGAGGACGCTATGTAAGTATAGATACTAGTCATACATTTTATCTAGTACATACATCTAGTCAACGTAACCAAAGATAAAAATTTACAGTGTTATTTTGCCCCATTCAGGTGACAGGGAAATTCAAAAAGAGGCCAAAACGACTCTCACAAACCCTGGAAAAAGAGGTTAACTACAAAAATTACGAGGTAGAACTAAGAAATATGGCTAAGACTTTAGCAAAATATCTACAATATTCTAAAATAGATGAAAATAATAAATACCTAGAAAATTCAAAAGGAAAACTTGTAAATAAAGTAGCGGATATGGAACAAAATAATGTAGTTCTCGAAGCTGAAGTGAGCCAAGACGTTGTAAATCGTATATTATCAGAAATAAAACTGTTGCTGACAACGCACAAAGGTAATTCTCAATTGTATGTCAGTAGAATACTAAACATTATTAGAAAAAACGAAGAGAACTTAATATATCACCCTAACCAAGCTTGTAGAAAGTCAAAACTTACATATTTGATCCATGGTATTAATACGGTCTATCAAAGATATTTAACGAATGCAGAATGTGATGGCGAATATTTAGATACAGGTCTGGATGTAATCAGTTGGATATTGTCTAACAGGAATGATATAAAAGCAGACAGAGAGCGTATGGATAGCTCTGGTGAAGACGAATCGAATTATGGGGTTAAGGAAAAATTGTTAAATAGTTACTCCGATTATTCTTCAGGTGAAGCTAGATTGTCAAAAAATTTAGAAAAGAAACGAAATAAAAAAACTAAAGATGTAAAAAGATCACTGAAGAGTGATGATACTGTTAAACTTACGTCCGAAGAATTAAAGTCTGATGGAGGTAAACGGGATTCCAATATACCATTGCTGGATTTGTATATCAAATCCCGCCTGTTACGAGCTTTGCGCTCGATGATTTTTCATAAGTCAGATCCCTATTATAAAGAAATCGAAAAGCTATTCACAAAGCAAGAAAATGCTAATACAGGGTTAGATTCCATCCGCCTGGTTTGTGAAAAAATTGCTTCTGAACAATTTTTGCACTCTGTCGAAGCTATTATTTGGAAATTGTTACATAATGCAGATTGTAAACCTGAAAATGCTTTGAAAGTCGTGAAAGAAAAAAATGATATCAAACCAGTATTTGAGGACCTTACTAAACACCGGATAGATGCTTACTCTAGTCAAGAGTCATCATATGATGATATACTCGATTTTACCAATGTAAGTGATGAAGGCAGCCTAAAATATAGCACGTCTTTTGACAATGGACGCCAAAACGATGAAGACGCTTACTCTGAATACGAAGTAGCCCCGTTGAATTTTAAACAATTTGTTATTCCCGTTTCTGATACAAACCTCAGAAATAAACACAAGCGCTTGCGAGATTACACACTCCTAAGAAACGACCACTTAGCTAATATTTTCAACGGATTAGGTAAAGTCAACAGTTTGAAAGCAATAAAACAAAAATTTAAGTCTATGAATGTTAAAGACTACAAGAAATTGATGGATAATTTACCTGTCATTGAAAAGCTATTAAAAATTGTTTACAAGAAATTGCCACCACAATTGCAAGCAGTTCTGGATGTATTAAAAACAGGCGCATTAAAGATGGTAGAAGATGAAAGTTTTAGTCTTAAGAAGATACCATCTTTGCTTATGGGAGCATTTTTGGAAGGCAAAGGGAAGGATCTTCTCAAGATGATGGCGGATAAATTTAAAAAAGAAAAATTAAAGTCTACTGGAAAAATATTCAAGAAATTCCGTGATGAAACTGTATTAAGAAATAAGTTAAACCAATCTAATTTGCTTGTAGATTATGTTAAATTACAAGCAACACCTGAACATGAACAACTAAATAGATTACCGCATGTAGAAGTACCATCTGGTATTGAAAAAAAAGACCAACCAGTAATAGAATTAACTTATGTGTTCAATCACCCACCTGTAATTCATTACAAACCAAAGTTTATCGTAAAGCACAACATCACTTATGATCAGTACCTGAAAAATATTAAAAGTATTTACAACAACGATTTACGTTCAGCTGACAGTCAAGTACAATTAGTGAAAGTCGTCAAAAAGGAAGGCAATGAGAGTCATGTCTTTTATGAAACAGACATACCTAATTCAGTCGTCGAGAATAGTAACAAATCAGCTACATTCAAATTGTATGATCAATTTTATAACTCGACTATAAATGACGAAAAAAAACCTTCAGCTGTAGATACTAGTAGAGCTAAACAAGGTTATAGCAATAATGAAAGAGAAATAAAAGTTTTGAAATCAACACCACCAACAGAAAAGGGCGAAATTTATCATACTGATAATACTGTATCCCCTATAGTAAATTTAAAACAATCCATAGAATTAAATCCTAAAGACATAAAATCAGAAGAGACTGCAAGAAGTGTATCTAAGAGTAATGAATATGCATTAAACCACAATGATTCCAGATCGGAAGAAGTAATTTTTGACAATGCCCATTCTGTAGAATTAGACAATTCGACAACACCGAAACCTCACTCAAGTAATAAAATAGGCATTGGCAGAGAAGGCAAGATACAATGGAATGAGTACCCAATCATTAGACCGAAGTATAATAATAAGAGAAAGAGGTCGATCAGTCAACACAAGGATAAAGGGGTGCGAAAATAAACGAGTAAGTTAGTAATAAGAACCTAGCTACTGTCCCTCTGGAGTTGTTCTTCAAGGGATATTGGGGTCCTGCTCCCACGTTAACGTAACTTTAATCTTTGTAGTAACGAACAAATTGATTCATGATCCTCCGTGGAACCTTTTCACAGTAAACGTCATAGTGACATCGCATTGTTTGTTAAGAAAAAAAGTTATGACCTTTACTGTGAGACCGTTATATTGTGGGTCAGAGGCCCGAGTACGAAAATTCAATCCTGCGTAACCTAACGTTATCGTATCGAAATCGAGAAATTACATACTACTCGATTATGGATTACGTTACGCAGGATTCGAATATTCGTACTGGGGCCTGAATCAATTTGTTCGATAGTACATCTAGCTTCCTCTATACTACAGTAGCTAGCATTGACTTCACTCCAGGTGCATTTAAGTTTAACAAGGTAATCGATAAAAAGGACCAAAGAAAAGATTTTCAAAGAAAATTGTTGTTTAAACATTGCAACGTCGAAAATGTGACAGTTACGGAAAAAGTGACGCCCTAGTTCCATAGAATAAAGATACAAAAGAATGCTAGCAAGTGTGCCACCGAAAAGGACAACAGATAAAGTACATACAATATTTACGGTTGCCAAGTTATGAAAAAATTACCCCACAGTCCTGCATTAGTACCATAATTATTATAGATCGAATAATGTACTTTAACTCACACCTTGACTAATTTTAATAATCGATCCGGTAAATATCACCACTAAATTATGTTTGTCTAGCAGTATTTAACAGTCTTCCAACTTGGGGGCACCAACAAGCCACTATCACGGTTAAAATTGTTGTGAGTGATCAGTTTTATTTCACTATGATTAAGTCTCACGGAAGTTCAATGTTGAACTAAATTCTCTTACTATAATATTACCTTGTATTATGTGTAAGTACATTATTGATTTAAGTAGGTAAGTTAAACACTTAAAATAATTTAGTGAAAAATATATTAGATGAAAATGTATAAATAACATTAAGAAACTCTACAAAAGTTAATAAGTGAAGTACTGTTGTTTTCCCTTTCTTCCAAAGCAATGTTGTGTCAAAATGCTCACTTCATGTTTTTGCTGAAGGATTTGGCACATAATTGATTTTTCCCGTAGCTTCTATCCATTTCCTAAGGTTTGGGTCAGCGGGAAATCTGAAATTTTCATAAAAATGAAATAGGCATATTATTTGATATATTACGAATTACCCTAATGTGGGGTAATTTTTTATTCTAGAAACTAGCAACACTAATCTTTGAGGTTATAAAGCAAAAATATCAGAAATATAGCCGAAATCTGACAAATATAACAAAAATGTAACGCACATAGTTAACAACCATAAAAATATACCTACATTAGTCATTGAAGTAACAAAATATACGAGAATAAATTGTTTACTTACGACTGAAAAGACAACCCAGTAACCTCTCTTCTAATATCGCTTTTACAGTCAATAACACTACACCGCGCCATTATCACAGATGTAAAAGTTAAAAAACTATCACCGGCCACTTTTAGCGCAAGTAAATCATGAAATATTTACAATTTCAACTTTTAAACTTGAAAATCAATTAACTGCTTCCGCTCGTTCCGACAAACGTCAAAGTTTGTTTGAGCATTGCGAAGCGCAACCTCGAAAAACCCGGCCATACGATGAGGGACAGAAAATAGATATCTTTGTCTCTTTTAGCCATGAATAATTGTGTATTAAGCCGTCCTTTTTGTATGTGAGTGAGTAAGAAATGTCCAGCGGTCTATCTCTTTCTCTGTCTACGCCTAATTAGTTCAATGTATGCTTCGGGCTTGCTCCTTCATGTTTTGATTTTTTTTTACCGCATACGCCGTAGCTTATTTTAAACTCTTTAAGAATTATAGTAAATGGCAACTTTAAATAAATTTTCAACGGACTACCAAAAGATCTATAGAGACGGGGACTTCTCCAAACTATTCGAGGAACCTTGAAAACAGCTACATCATTTTAACCATTTTGTCGAATTTCAAATTGCTCAACACAAACGCTTGTGAAATTCCGATAGTCAGAACCAGTTGGTTTGTAGAAAAGTAATAAATAATCGTAGGTACCTAGTATTTTGTAGTATCAGTAAGTTGTAAAGTAAATACTATAAATACTTAAATTAAAATTAAAAAGTAATTTATAAATTGTCCTTTATAATTTTATTTCCTTGGCGAGTATTTCCTTTCTTCACTAGTTCATATCTTTTATTTTTGCACTCCAAAAACATTTTGCTAAAAATAAAAATGGATTTAAAAAACAATTTGGTTGTATGATTCAGGTGCCTTAGTCTTCCTATTACAGACGAGTACAGTTTGAGAACTTGGCTAGAAGTCACTGTGACGTTTGTCGTTTTGTATTGTAATTTGGTTGTCAAGAAACTACATTATTTAAGGACTTGCCATTTGGATTTACTGGTGACAGCACGTGTTAGTGTCAGACCTGCGAAATTTTGTGGCCTAGTGCTAATTTCTCAGTGTTTTGTTGTGTTACTCCACTGCATCGGGTATCAGTAAGTGTTTTAACCAATTCTCGTACGCTGTTAACCCCGCAATGTCGAATAACATCCCTCCAAAACCTCCGGACATAACCTCCATGGAGGTGTCGGCTTCTGGCGACCCCCCGATTGCCGCGTCGCTAGACTCGGACTCGGAGGGGCTGTGGGAATCTGCGGCTACCCCACGGAGGGCAGCTAAGAGGGTTTTCGATTCGGATGGTCCCCGGCCTCCGACTAAGTTGGGGAATAGGGCGCCGTCCGACTCGATAGTCCACTTATACGAACACCCTAACCTCAAAGAGGGTCGAAAATACACCTCCAAGGATGTGGGCCCTTTCTTCGTACACGTATCCAGAATAGAGTCTAGCCCTTCTTCTGGTGCAACACTGAACCCCACAAAATTTGGTCAGGTCATGATTAATGCACGTGTGCAAAACATTTCACGTGAAGGAGTCAAAAAGATTGGTCGAAACCGTGTTAGCGTCGAGTTCTTGTCTGCGGAATCGGCAAACAAGTTCCTTGCCGACCGTCTATCTGCGAACAAATTTGAGGCAACCATACCAACCTTCAACATTACACGCATGGGCATAGTGCGCGGAGTCCCCACAGACGATCCCCTCGATGAATTCGCGAACAATGTTGAGTTACCTGTCGGTTTCGGAGAGATCCTTACAGCTAGGAGGCTTAATCGGAAAGTTCACAAAGCGGACGGAGTGGAATGGGTTCCCACTGGGACTGTTGTACTAACTTTCAGCGGTCAAATTCTGCCAAGCAGAATTTATTATTGTTACACCTCCATGGTTGTCGAGACCTACCAGCTCCCCACTATACAGTGCCATAGTTGCTGCAAATTTGGTCATGTAGCAGACCAATGTCGATCAAAGCCCAAGTGCTATAAATGTGCACAGGACCACACTGGCAAAACCTGCAACACGCTGGAAGACCTTGCTTCGTGCCTTTTCTGCTCGGGCAGACACTTTGCCACGAGTAAGACCTGCCTAGAGTTCACACGGCAAAAAACCATCAAGGACACTATGTCCCAAGAAAATATCTCCTACTATCAGGCTAGTGAACGATTCCCCCCCCGTGAAAAGGACTTACGCAGACGCTGCCCATTCTCAGCCCCACTCTCAGGATTATCCTTTCCCTTCACAACCATCCCCATCCAATAGCTCCTCCCATCCCGAAAGAACTTCATATAGACAGACGGTCTATATCCAAAGATCCCCCCGTCGCCCTCTAACACAGGGTTATGACCAAGCAGCCCATAAGGCTATAATCGGAGAGCGGGACCCCCCTCCACCGAGGAATGGTGCGGCTCTACAGTTCCCAAACACCAACCCCTCCCACTCCCAAGGATCCCCAGCCTCATCTGGCGACAATCTACTAGATATGTTGCTGTCCTTGCTGATCAATATGTCCAGCAAAATGGACGATTTCCCCCTACCACCCAACGTTGCCAATAAACTTAACAATTTCTCCAAATCATAAACATTCCATCTCGTTCAGTGGAATAGCCACAGTCTTCGCCCTAAACAACATGAAATTCTTCAAATCGCTTCCTCATACGACCCGGTTGCCTTTGCCATTTCGGAGACCTGGTTGGTCCCAGGATCCCGGTTTCGGGTACCTGGGTATGCCTGTCTCCGTGATGACAGAGATGACGGCTATGGAGGAGCCGCCCTTCTTATCAAATCTTCTGTTATATATTCTCTTATAAACCTTCCCCCTATCCCACCTGGAATTAATGCTGTCGCCGCCAAAATCATGCACTTTACTGTCCTTTCCATCTACATTTCTGACCCCCAATTTATACACATTTCAGACCTAGTGTTCGGAATTCAAATCGTGGCGCGTACCACGCTAGTGCCTCGGGCGCAGCTCGGAGCGGATCGGCCGGCGCTCGGGCGCGCGAGCGGGGGGGGAAACGGCGCGTGAGCGAGCGCGAACGCGGTAGCAACCGCATCGAGTGAGTGCGAGTCGGTTCCTAGCGCGTAATGGTCGTTTGAAAGGAATCAACAAAATACTGTTTAGTTATCCCGGACGGAAGCGCGTACGGTGCGCCGGAGTCAGTTTGAGACAGAGTGTTATATACTTAGATATAAGTGCTGAGACTTGTGTGGATAGTGCAAGGTGCCCACGGACGGGGCGTCAGCTGGGCTGAAGGCGAGCAGACGACGTGGAAGATCAGTCACCAGGTCACCCACACACACACACGAATACACATACACAGATACATTCTGGTGACGCTGGCGAGAGGAGTTCAGACACTCCAGAAAGAAGGTCAGTGGAAGGCATTTAGGTTTAAGTAGGTACGTTAAGCGGCGCGTATCGCGTCCTTGGGTACTCGTCCAGGGAAGGCTGTCTAGCGTGGATCATCTGATGGGCCCGTGACCCACCGGCTGGACCTGGCGAGTACAAATTTTGGTAAACAGAGCGTGGTTACATACCACAGTACATATATTTTGGTACCAGTATCAGTTAGAGCGGTACATAACCACAGTGTCGATGTTTTGATTTATTATATAGATATATATCTTGATACCCAACGGGCGGTTATATTTACGGTGTAGACCGCGGGTCATATTTTGTTACATACCTATTTACGGTTGTTGTACCTAATAGTGTTATTTGTTTGTGTTGAGAAAAGTCCAACAACGTGCGCGAAGTAGTTTTGTTACAACCATTATAGGCATAATTGTAACTTGAGGGTGGATTCCGCGTGGACTTTGGACTTCTCCAACATTCCATTCTATTTCGGAACAAAACAAATTACGTATAATAGGTAAATAGGTACTAAAGTTGCGATTTGTATTTCTTGTAATTAGGGTTAAGTAACGTAAGTGAAAAGGTTGTTTGGTTGCGTTTAGTTACGGAAATAACGTTAGCAGAATACCTAGTATTTGGTTAGGGTTCCGTCGCAAACTTATTCACTCACTATTATTGTTTATTAGTTTCGGATAAAAATAAATGTAATTGTTATTGTTGCTTATTCGCGTGTGTTGATACTATTTTATCACGGGATTTTCTTGTTTGGAAGTAATTGTTTAGTGTTTATTAATTTAATAAGTACAGAACCCGCGTTAAATTGGTTCGCTTATTATTTTTTAGTTATATTGATGACTAGTCATCATCGTGGGTTATAAGTAAATTAATTGTGCTAATTAATATTTATTAATTTAATAAGTACCTACAGAACCAATTTAGTAAAAGGCTCGCGTTTGACTGCGGTTTTGTTTACGACAGTTCTGATTCTGATTGTTGTAACCTATATTTAGGTGTGTTGGTTTCTGCTGTGCATAATATTGTTAGTCTAGGGTTTCGGTTGCCAATTGTGATTGAAGTTTGGTACCATGGCCCCCTCCGTAATGAAAGCGCTCGCGGCAAAAATCGAAGCGGAGTTAAGATGGTTTTCGTTGGCGGTCACTATGGTTGGTCGTACGGACCGCGAAGACGTGTTATTGTTGCGCGCGGCGCAGGCGGACGGGAGATATGACACGGTGCTGAGGTTGCATGCAGAATATATGGCGCTTGTTGACGAGGACGAGAAGTCGGACGAGGACGTCGGGCCGCGGACGAGCGTGCGTCGTAGTGTCGACCAGTGCGGGGAGATGCTTACTAGTATTGTTCAGGCGGCATTGGAAATCGAGCGGGCGCGAAAGGGGGAGATACGGGGGCCGTGCAAGACGGCCGGCGCTGGTTTAATGGCGCCGCTCCCACCCGTGAACGTGCCAGGGTTTGGTGGCGATTATGCCGACTGGCCGAGGTTCCGCGACATATTTAACAGTGTCGTGCACTCGCGTACGGATCTGTCACCCGCGTATAAGTTGGCACAGTTAATGGGGAGACTTAACGGTGAGCCTCATGATATTTTAACTCACTTAGAGATTACGGATGCGAGTTATGACACGGCATGGGGCCTATTACTCGACCGATACGATAACCGGCGATTAATTATTGATGGGCTCATCGACAAAATATTCGAAATACCGAAGGTTTCTAACGTGCACGAAATAAGGTCGAAAATTCTAAATCCGGTTACGGTGGCGGTGAATACGTTAGACCGGCTTAAGCTCTCGTTAGGAGACAATAGGTATATAGTAGTAAATAGGGTTTTGCGCAAACTGCCGTGCGATGTGGTAGCGCGTTTTGAGCAGGCGCATGGGGGTGAGTCAGCGGACCACCTTCCCACGTTTGAAAATTTGAGGGCTTTTTTGGAGGGTGAGTGTAGGCGGGCGGATTGCCAAGAAGCAACCACGTCTCGCCCCCCCCTGTCACCCCGACGTACTAGCGGGCCCAAACCGGTTGAGCCCCGTCGCGGGGTGGGGGGACGGAAATACAACGCGCTCAAATCGCAGGTGTGCCCCTTCTGTCGGGAGGGGGGACACGTTATTACAGCATGCGCGGAATTTAAGGCACAGCGTGTGCATAGGCGCCGAGGGGTGGTCCAACAGCGTAACTTGTGCTTCCGCTGCTTAGGCGCGCACTATGTGCGCGAGTGCGGCAAGACCACCAACTGTCAGAGATGCGGGGGGAGCCATCATGAGCTCCTCTGCCTGGATGAGGGTGGAGAGGCGTACGGGGCTTCGTCGGGAGGCCGCCCCCCCCCTCGTAAGCCAGCTTCGGGTGCACAGTTTCCCCCCCCTCGGGGAGGGGGGTCACCGAGGAAGCCGGAGTACCGCCAGAGGCCGCCGTCTCCCCCACGGGAGCACCGAAATACGGGCGGGTGCCCGGAGGTAGCACGGGGGGGAGAGGAATTCGGTTATGCGACTTACTCGACCACGCTGGAGGGCACGAGGCCGCCCCCGAGTAATCGCTTCTCTCCTACCATCGCAGAGCGCCCACGCTTATTTGCGCACCCGCCGGTGACAGGACGGATGCCGGTGGGCTACTTCCGGCCAACGCGCATGGCTCAGATGGGCCGAGGGGTATATTACCCGGGTTGGGACCCATATATGGGTCAGGGGCCTCCATCCCCTCCTCCGGGAGGGGGGGGTGAGGGCCCCCGCTAGGAATTCGCCGCCTGTTCATCAGTTATGGCCCCCCAGCCAGTCACGGTATTATTACCTACGGCTAGGGTTACTGTCTGGGGTACGGACGGTCATTCAGTGCAAGTGAAGGCACTTTTGGACTCTGGGGCACAGGGCTGCATTGTGTCCAGTCGACTGGTGGACAGGCTGGGTCTTCGATTAGAGCCATCACGGGATGGCGCAGTAGGTATAGGTGGCAATCGAGTGCCTCACCTCAGGGGTCAGACTACCCTCCTGTTTGAGATGGGTGACTCGGCATCGATCACGCGAGTGAACGCCACGGCGATCGTTTTAGACGAAGTGGTCGGGGTCCTCCCCCAAATACGGTTACCGCCAGCGGTAAGAGGGTTGACTAAGGGATTGGAGTTGGCTGATCCCCACTTTGCGAATCCTGGACGGGTGGACGTCTTGCTTGGGTCAGACGTCCTCGGGAAGCTGCTACGGAGCGGCAAGCGGGAGTTGCAACCGAATGGATTGGTGGCCGTGCATACCGCTGGGGGGTACGCATTATTGGGCCCAGTACGGGAACCACAGGACATAATGGACTATAACCCCGTATATTATGGCAGCGTCTTATCGGAGGTCCTGCAAAGGTTCTGGGCAACGGAAGAGCCACCCGCAGCTCCTAGGACTAGCCTATTAGATGAGGAGTGCGAGACATTTTACCAATGTAACACAGTTCGCCTCCCATCGGGCAGATTTATGACAAGGTTGCCGTTTCTATCGACTCGACCTCCACTGGGGAGCTCCTGGAGTCTAGCAGAGAAACGGATGGTGTCAATGGAGAGGCGCATGAAACGGGACTCCAACTTCCGGCGGAAGTATGTTGAGTTCATGCGCGAATACTTTGCGTTGGGTCACATGTCGGTGTCCAGGGTGGATTGGCGTCGTGAGGAGCACTACGTCTTGCCTCACCACGCAGTCCTGAAAACACCTGACTCCAAAATTCGGGTCGTGTTCGATGGGTCTGCGCCGACTTCTAGCGGAGTGTCGCTGAATCAATGTCTGCACGCGGGTCCCAAGCTGACCAGAGACATTGCAGACATTTTAACGGACTTCAGGAGACACCAGGTTGTCTTTGTTACGGATGTGAGAATGATGTTTCGTCAAACGGAGATCCATCCGGACGACCGTCGGTTCCAATTGATATTGTGGCGCGAGAGCCCGGAAGAACCGATGGTCACGTATGAGCTCAACACGAATACGTACGGATTAAAGCCCAGCCCTTATGTAGCAATGCGTACGCTACGAGAATTGGCTGAACAGGAACGGCTTCGCTTTCCTCGCGCGGCTGCAGTCATTGATAAGGACGGCTACGTGGATGACATTTGTACGGGCACGGATAGTGTTGAGCAGGCGCTCATCCTAAGGGACAAATTGGTGGCGCTTATGGCCTCCGGTGGCTATGAACTCAGGAAGTGGCTGTCGAACTGCCCAGAGGTCCTGGCAGGATTGCCAGCTGAATATCAACAAGACCCGCATATGTTTGAGGATCCGGATAATCCTCATGCGTTGGCAATTTTAGGGGTCCAGTATAGACCAAGTCAGGATGTCTTCACGTACAGTTGTGAGGCTGAGTTACTGTCGAAGACCTGGACCAAGCGATCGGTCCTTTCAACCATCGCACGAACGTTCGATCCAACCGGTTGGATTGCGCCGGTAACGTTCATGGCGAAATGCTTCATGCAGAAGCTCTGGTTGGCCCAATTAGGTTGGGATGATCAGCTCACGGAGGAGCTTTTACGGGAGTGGACCTCATTCGTGACCACACTGCCGCATATTGCGGAGATTGAGATCCCGCGCAAGCTGCTGCCGCAGGCGGGAGCCAAGGCGACCCTGCACGGGTTTTGTGATGCGTCTGAGAAGGGGTACGCCGCCGCAGTCTACCTGAGAACAGGTGAGACCACTGGTGCTGGCGTTGTACGATTGATCATGGCCAAGAGCAAGGTTGCGCCTGTTCGGACCCGTTGGACGATTCCGAAGATGGAATTGGCGGGTGCAGCCCTTCTGATGCGACTCCTGAACCATGTAGTTCAGAGTTTGCGAGGTACGATAGATCTCAATGATACGGTTTACGCATGGACTGACAGCCGGATCGTGTTGTGCTGGCTGCAGACTTCAGTCCATACACTCGAAGTATTTGTTGCCAACCGAGTGTCACAAATAAATAACTCGGAGGCTCCTCTGGTCTGGAGGCATGTTTCAGGCGAGTTTAACCCGGCTGACTGCGCTTCTCGCGGCTGTACGGCGCCTGCTCTGGTTGAGCATTCTCTTTGGTGGGGACCTCAATGGTTGGAACGGCCAAATTCTGAGTGGCCATTTAATGAGTGCGGCCGGCACTTGCTGCCCCCTGAACAGGGTTTTAGTGTCAACGTGACCACAGTAGACTCAGCGACAGCAGACCACACTCTTTTGGATAGGTATAGCTCACTGGGGAAGCTACTTAGAGTCACGGGATGGATAAGGCGGTTCACCTATAATTGTCGACATCCTGTCGTGCAGCGAAACAAGTCGCCGGTACTGGGGCCTGAAGAGCAACAAGGGGCTCTTTTACATTGGGTGAAGGTCGTCCAGGCGAATGAGTTTGAGGACGAAATTAGGATCCTGCGGAATGGCGCAGGTAGATTGAAGGGAACCATTATCCGCCTTAACCCGTTCATTGATGAGCACGGAATGCTCCGGGTGGGAGGCCGACTACGGAATGCTGACCTGCCTTATTCGGCGCGACATCCCCTAATTCTTCCCAAGAGGGGAGCTTTGGTGGAGTTGTTAGTTGGGGACCGCCACACCAGGAATTCACATGCAGGTTGCAACGCCCTTCTGGCCATTTTGCAGCGTGAGTTCTGGATTTTGTCAGCACGGAGAGTGATACGGAGTATTGTGTTTCGTTGCTTGCCTTGTTACCGACTTAAGGCAGCCACAATCCAACCACAAATGGGGGATCTCCCGCCCGAACGAGTCACGGAAGCTCGGCCGTTTGCTGGCGTAGGTACGGATTTCGCGGGGCCTTTTCTGGTCAAGACATCACGTCTTCGAAATGCGAAGTCGGTTAAGGCATATTTGTGCGTGTTCGTGTGTCTGGCGACCAAGGCAGTTCATTTGGAACTGGTAGCTGATCTCTCTGCGGAGGCCTTTTTGGCAGCTTTGGATCGATTCGTTTCGCGAAGGGGACTACCGTCACTGATACGGTCGGACTGTGGTACCAACTTCAAGGGCGCCGACCGCTGTTTACGGGAAATTGTTTTGTTTTTAGGCCAAAAGGAGCAAGAGATTGGCACGAGCCTCGCCAGTCGGGGCATTTCGTGGTATTTCAGTCCAGCTGGATGTCCCCACTGGGGTGGTATCTTTGAGGCCGTGGTCAAGTCGGCCAAGACTCATTTGTACCGGGTCATCGGCTTAACGATCCTCACCTTTGAGGAGTTGTCAACGGTGTTTTGCAAAATCGAGGCAGTCTTAAACTCGCGACCCTTGTGCCCGTTGAGCGCTGACCCAAATGACCTGGAGGCCATTACCCCAGGCCATTTTTTAGTTGGCCAACCACTTAACGCCTTGCCGGAGTATCCGTATGCGGAGGTTAAGCTGAATCGGTTGT
The DNA here is from genome assembly GCA_963691665.1 of Clepsis dumicolana. Classification (NCBI taxonomy): domain Eukaryota; kingdom Metazoa; phylum Arthropoda; class Insecta; order Lepidoptera; family Tortricidae; genus Clepsis; species Clepsis dumicolana. The sequence continues at coordinate 4,356,005 of OY829529.1, forward strand.
CACGGTATCAGATGTTGCAGCAAATGACACAAAATTTTTGGAAGCGGTGGTCGCTCGAGTATTTGCACATTCTGCAGCAACGCGTTAAGTGGCCGGACAGGACGACCCCGCCTTGCATTGGAGACCTCGTGCTGGTTAAGGATGCCAACCTATCACCGTTGTGTTGGCGACGGGGGCGCATCGTTAACTTGATTACGGGAAAGGATGGGTCTCCACGGGTTGCAGATGTACAGGTGCGGGAATCGGTCCTTAGGCGCGCTGTTTCGACACTATCCCGACTACCAGGAGTTTGAGCGGACCGACAACGGGTCGGTCCGGGGCGGGTGATTGTTCGGAATTCAAATCGTGGCGCGTACCACGCTAGTGCCTCGGGCGCAGCTCGGAGCGGATCGGCCGGCGCTCGGGCGCGCGAGCGGGGGGGGGAAACGGCGCGTGAGCGAGCGCGAACGCGGTAGCAACCGCATCGAGTGAGTGCGAGTCGGTTCCTAGCGCGTAATGGTCGTTTGAAAGGAATCAACAAAATACTGTTTAGTTATCCCGGACGGAAGCGCGTACGGTGCGCCGGAGTCAGTTTGAGACAGAGTGTTATATACTTAGATATAAGTGCTGAGACTTGTGTGGATAGTGCAAGGTGCCCACGGACGGGGCGTCAGCTGGGCTGAAGGCGAGCAGACGACGTGGAAGATCAGTCACCAGGTCACCCACACACACACACGAATACACATACACAGATACATTCTGGTGACGCTGGCGAGAGGAGTTCAGACACTCCAGAAAGAAGGTCAGTGGAAGGCATTTAGGTTTAAGTAGGTACGTTAAGCGGCGCGTATCGCGTCCTTGGGTACTCGTCCAGGGAAGGCTGTCTAGCGTGGATCATCTGATGGGCCCGTGACCCACCGGCTGGACCTGGCGAGTACACCTAGATATCTTATTCTCCGCCCTACCGGGCCCTTTTCGTATTTTAGGTGATTTTAACTGCCATCATCTTATGTGGGGAAGCGCAGAATACGACTCCCTAGGCTGTGAGCTCGCAGACCTCATGGAGGATAACAACATCTGCCTACTAAACGACGGCTCCCCGACACGCAGAACAGCCCCTGGTCAGAATCCTAGTGCGGTCGACCTTTCAATGTGTTCCCCCAGTCTTAGCTCCCTTCTCTCTTGGTCGGTTCTTTCCGACTCTCACGGCAGTGATCACCTACCCATTTTAATTTCCTTCCCATCGTCCTTTTCTCAACCCAGTTATCCTTCATTCACCAAGAGGTACCTCTTAGCTAAGGCAGATTGGCATCAATTTGCAATGGAGACAGACACGGCAGTCAATGACATGCCCACTGTGACCGCAGGAAACGCTCTGCACTGCCATGACAAATTTGTCGAAGCCCTTAAAATTTCGGCTGATAAGAACATTCCCCTTAAAAAAAGGTTCAAGGCAGGCAGGTCCTCTCCCCCTTGGTGGGATTCCGAATGTTCTGAGATGATTCGCCAAAGGAAGAAAGCTGAACAGAATTACTGCAGAAATATGTCCATAGACAACTTTCTCGCTTAGGTAAGGTAGCTTCGCTAAGGTAGCGGCCTTGGCGAAACGTATGTTTCAAAAGAAAAAAAGGCATGGGTGGATAGATTTCTGCCATAGCATATCTCCTCGCACTCCGGCGTCACTTCTCTGGAAAGCTATAAAACGTTACCGTGGATCGTACATAACCCGAGAACTTTCTAGTAACGACCCCTCTGTGTGGTTAAAACCATTTATTGACGCGCTATCTCCCTCATTAGTCCCCGACTTAAATTCACTCCCCTCCTCCTACCCGTCTAACTGCCCTCCTAACAATTTTGACCAACCATTTTCCTGGCAGGAACTCTTGTCCTCCTTGGACCATCTTAAAAATTCGTCTCCTAGCCCTGACAATATCCCCTACTCTTTTATATGCAAATCTGGTCAAATAACAAAAAGATACTTTCTGGATCTTATTAACTCTTTTTTTGATCACGGTTTCGTTCCAGATGCTTGGAAGAAACAAGTTATTATCCCCATCCCCAAGCCAGGAAAAGATCCCCTCCTGCCTACATCCCACAGCCCCATCGCATTATCGTCCTGTTTACTTAAAATAATGGAACACATGTTAAAAAAAACGTCTTGAGTGGTTTGTGGAGTCTAATAAAATTCTGGCCAAGAGTCAATTTGGTTTTCGGTGGGGAATGGGCACCATGGATAGTCTCGCTATTTAACCACAGACATCAGGATCACCCTTTCGAAGAACGAGTTCCTTGTCGGGGCGTTTTTGGACATCTCATCTGCCTATGACAACGTGATTCTCTCCTTACTCAGAGATAAATTATCTAAGCTGAGTTTGCCGCAGAAGCTAATCCATTTCATTTGCAATTTTCTTATGGATAGAACAATCGAAGTAAGACACCGTGATGTTCTTTCCCCTCCGAGGTCTGTTTGGAAAGGCCTACCACAAGGATCCGTAGTCCATTGCTGTACAGCCTGTATACACACGACCTAGAAGAGGCTGTGACTCCTTTCTGCAACATCCTGCAATATGCAGACGATATAACTCTGTATTCCTCCGCCCACTCGGTCGAGCTAGCCACGAGTGACCTCAATCAAGCTCTCTTTTACCTGGGAGACTGGCTTTCGGCTCATGGTCTCTCTCTTTCAGTCTCCAAATGTTGCGCAGTTCCTTTTACTAGAAAGAGAGCCTTCCCCCCCATAGAAGTAGCTTTTAACAACCAACCAACTGATCCCCGTTAATAATAAAGTTAAGTTTCTGGGTGTTATTCTCGACTCTCGTCTTTCCTGGTCTCCCCATATTACCTTCACAGCCCAAAAGTGCCAGTCTAATATAAACATTTTACGATGTCTTTCAGGTGTTTGGTGGGGTGCCCACATCTATTCCTAAAAACTACTTTATAACGCTATAGTCCGCAGCGTCCTGGATTATGGCTCGTTTGCCCTGGAACCTTGCAGTAAGGTGGCTTTGGGCAAGCTAGATAAAATCCAGTTTCAATCCCTAAGGGTTATTCTGGGAGCAATTAAATCTTCACCAACCAACACCCTACAAGTGGAAGCTGTAGACCCACCCCTTTCTCTTCGGAGGCAACATCTGGCTGACCGATTTTTTCTTAGACTTTCCCTTCTAGTTGATCATCCCCTTATACCAAAACTCCAGGAACTCTCGTCTCTTGTTTCTGGTAGCGGATTCTGGTTTAACAAAAACCCCCCCTGTTTGATTAATAGCTTCCGCAAATTCACAGGCCTCCCAGACCCTTCCTTTTCTTGCTCACTGTTGCCTCTGTTTTCTACTTCTTACGAAGCTCTTATTTTCCAGCCTTCCATAATTCTTAACTTTGGTATAGCAAAGAATAAACCCGGTGCTAACGTTTCCTTCGGCCATAAAATGAACTCACTCTAACGCGGCTGGACGAAGATTTACACTGATTCTTCTCGCCTCTTGATCTATGGGCCAGTGGGCGCAGCAGTCTGGATTCCGAAAGACTCTAACATCTTAAGCTTCAAATGCCCTCCCCTTACATCAGTTTTTACGGGTGAATTAGTAGCGATCCTGGAAGCCATAAAATATGTAAATGCACATGGGATTTGCAGGTCAATAATCTTTTCAGATTTCCTTAGTGGCTTGCAGTCCATCAAGGCTAATCCCTTTCTAGCCAAATTATTTTACCCCATAGTCTTTTTAATCAGGCAAGCCTTGCACGAATGTCATCTCCGCAACTTTGATGTATCTTTGGCCTGGATCCCCAGCCATTCTGGAATTAAGGGCAATGAGATTGTCGACACTTTCGCTAAAAAGGCTATAGAAATTGGCAGCCTAGTGCATTCCCATTGTTACTTTTACGATCTCTTTTCCTTTGCCAAGTCAGAACTCGATGCTAACTGGGTCCGACAGTACGAGCGTTCGTTGTTGGACAAAGGCCGTTATTACAGTGACATCCAACCGAACATCCCTTCTAAGCCTTGGTTTTTCCTGTTCCGCCAAGTTAACAAACAGACTACATCGGTTATTTTCAGACTGCGCATTGGTCATACCTGTACCCCCTTCCGCCTGCACAGGTGGGGTATTGTCCAATCCCCCCTCTGTTCATGTGGCCTGGAGGAGGGTACTGCAGAACACATTATTTTCGACTGCCCCATTAGATCAGCTTCCCTCTACAACATACTTCCTTCTTGTGTTCCCAAACCTATCAACCTTAAAACCCTTTTACTACTCGCATCCACTAATAAAAAAGTCCTTAACTCCTTAATCAAATTCATTACGAAAGAAAAAATCAAACTTTAGGCGCTTTTTCCGCTTTTGTCTCTCCTATTGTGAACCGATCTCTGTAATTGTATAAATGTTTTGTGCTGACTATATGTATTGTGTATGGTCATTTCAGGTGCACAACAAACACATGTAACTACCCCCATCTTGGAACCAACAAATTAAAAACTGGTCAAACACGTCATACATTATGCTGTTGTCAGGAGTCATTGGCAGTAATGGTCGCTAACCTATAAAGCGACCGGTTGCCATAAACAAAAACAGTTGAAGTTGAAGTGGAATTTGGCGGGAAACCGATGAGAGTGGATCGTGTCGTTAATTGAATTTTAGTTTCTGTGCTTGATGTTGTTTGGTGGATAATAAAGATAGTGTGTTATACAACAAATTGACGTGAAAGTGCCCAGCAAATGAAGAATTCAAGTGAAAACGCGTATTCCCTCTGTTTGTGACCCCCAAATATCCGCCGGCTGCTGCTTGCCGTAGCTCGCCGTAAAGTACACTATCGCTTTACGGAAGGCATGAGCAGTTGACAGGACGTGACTAGGACAGACTGACACAACTCTGACGATGATAGGACTTTAATATACAGAAATTTACAAAACACATCAGACTGTATGGACTCAGTTCCTTTGCCTATCCCTTATGGGTGAATTAGAGGAATTTGGCGGGAAACCGATGAGAGTGGATCGTGTCGTTAATTGAATTTTAGTTTCTGTGCTTAATGCTGTTTGGTGGATAATAAAGATAGTGTATTATACAACAAATTGACGTGAAAGTGCCCAGCAAATGAAGAATTCAAGTGAAAACGCGTATTCCCTCTGTTTGTGACCCCCAAATATCCGTCGGCTGCTGCTCGCCGCAGCTCGCCGTAAAGTACACTATCGCTTTACGGAAGGCATGAGCAGTTGACAGGACGTGACTAGGACAGACTGACACAACTCTGACGATGACAGGACTTTAATATACAGAAATTTACAAAACACATCAGACGTGGCTGTATGGACTCAGTTCCTTTGCCTATCCCTTATGGGATGAATTAAATAAAAAAAAAATGGGTGAATTAAATAACAAAAAAAAAAAAAATAAGTTGAAGTACATTATTTAACTTAACAGTAAATTAAAGCCACATCTCAGAAAACATCGCACTACTGCTATTATTAATGTACTAAACACCTCTCACTGTCATTCACTTTTGCGCTTTCACAACAGAATCAAGAACACATTTAGAGGTTATGTTTGTTCACTGGTAACCATAATAAACAATACAAGATGGTTTGCGAAAAATGCGAGAAGAAACTTGGTCGTGTTATTACCCCAGACCCTTGGAAGACTGGGGCCCGGAACACCGTGGAGTCCGGGGGCAGAAAAGTGGGAGAAAACAAGGCCCTGACCGCCAAAAAAGGACGCTACAACCCGTACACGGCGAAGTTTCAAGAATGCAAGTGAGTTTACTGTAGGGTGCTAGCCTCCATGCAACACAACATGGCTTGCTCCTAAACACCAAGCATAAGTAAATAAAACTTCAAAATGCCTTTGTGACCATAGGTCAACAGGCTTGGTGTTAGTTACAAGACCTACCTTGCTACCAGCATCAACTTTGCATGATGATCAGGGCCGGCCCGAGCATTTCTGGCGCCCTAGGCAAAAAACTGAAACGGCGCCTCTTAAGAGAGAAATAAGTAATAAAAAAAATTGTTTATTCAGAATCGAAAGTAGAATCGATTATACTACTTTTAATGCATTTTTTTTCTTTAAAATCGCTCTTAAGGGTTCTGTAGCCGAAATGTCCATTCTTCCGCCCGTATGTCACAGGCATTTTATTAAAAAACCACAAGAAATGTATTGATGAAATTTGTAGTATAGTGTCTTGTAGAAGCCATTACTTAGTATACAAAAATATTTTGGTAGAGAAATGGGTACAAATTAGGAGTATTTTCAAGTTGTAAATAAATAAAAAAACTGTATTTTTAAATTTCGGTGCCGCCGATTGCCGCCCCTTTAATACTAGCGCCCTAGGCCATTGCCTAGTTCGCCTATATGAACGGGCCGGCCCTGATGATGATGCTGCTAACAGTACCGAGCCAAGCCAACCGCTTTAAGATAGTGCATCAAGCCAGCGAGACTGAGTTGATGCACCGTCTTTATACCCAAGTGTTTCTCATCAGGATAAGTCAAAGTTCCAGCCCCTAATGAGGTGCGCTGACATTACAAACAGCTAGGCTGAGAATGAGTACCTAAATTTTTAGTTAAAAGCCAAAATCTAGTAGTAGGTCAATAGTGTGTGACTCAGTGGTAACACACTGTCGGTTCTGACAGGATAGTCAGCTATCAGCACTGCAGAAGATGCCAAATCGGCGCTTCTTCAGCGCCTCTTTAGATGTGTTTCATGACTCAATGCAATCTAAAGCTGAGTTTAGACCTGCGAGAAAAATCGTGCAATTTGCAATACATTGAAGCATTCAATCGCGCACTCTAAACTCGTTCGCTTTATGACCTCGGTCTACACTTGGCTCTAGTTGTATTTATTTCTTTGTCTATGAAACACATTTGAGATTTTGTGCATGACGAATCTCTACATATTTTAAGTGTGTAAATTACTACATGATTTTGCACTTGAACACCATTTTAAACACATTTGATATGAGATGACAGGTCTGAGACTACGGGCGTAGCCAGGGGGAGGGTTTAGGGGGTTCAAACCCCCGAAAAATTCAGATATTAACATTCATAGAATTAAAATAAGAACAGGCATGCGGCATATGTCATGGATTACTAACTATTACCTACATTATTACTCATACCCTCAATACTAAAACCTGGGTATGCTCATGTCTGAGACACTGAAGCTGAAAATTCAAAATCTGGATAAACACATCATACATTATGCTCTATTAGAAGTAATTTGGCAGTATTAGTTGCTAACTTAAAGTGACCAGTTGCCACACACAAGGAAATTGAAGTTCTTTTACCTTCTATACTGCTATACACTACCTTTTCATTAAATTACTATCTTGCTTTGACAGAATCTGCCGAACAAAAGTGCACCAAGTGGGGTCTCACTACTGCCAGGCCTGCGCGTACAAGAAGGGCATATGTGCAATGTGTGGCAAGAAAATATTGGACACGAAGAACTACAGACAGAGCTCCACATAGATAAGTTTAGCTATGTTCTCATACAATTTAGTCAAATGACAACCAATTATTATTTTTCTATCTAGATTCTAGATTAGGTACAGTTGTGGAAATTAATTCCTGACCCACCATAGAACATTTTCATAGTAAACGTGATAACGATTTTCCTTGTCAAGCTATGCGATGTCACATGATGTTTACTGTGAAAAGGTTCCATGGTAGGTCAGGAATTAATTTCGTCAACTGTACATAGAAAGCTTCTGTAAAAAAAGTTATATCCTAAGTATGAATTATTATTATGTACAAGCTTGAGAAGTAAGTAATAAAAAATTATGTATTTTGTACAAAAACTATTTTACAAAAACTCTTCTTAAGGTTTTTTATCTTTAAGAATTGTAAATAATAGAATTATGTTCAATTATAAGTCTGTTGTAATAAACAACTTGATAATATGATAACTGTTTAAATCATTCCTGTAACCTTGACAGAGATGTCAATTGATAATATATCAAATTTAATATCAGCTAAGCCTAAGCTTATATACGTTAATGATCTCTTGGATGTAATTAACCGTGATAGCCTAGTGGTTTGACCTCTGGCCACTCAAGCAGAGGGGGTCATGGGCTCAAACCCCAGCTCGCACTTCGAATTTTTAGGTATTTGTGTGCGAAATTACATTTGTAATTTATCATGAGCTTTTCGGTGAAAAAAAACATCGTGAGGAAACCTGCACACTCCCGTGAAGGAATTCAACTGTGTGTGTGAAGTTCCCAAGCCCTCTCATTCTGAGAGGAGGCCTGAGCCTAGCAGTGGGACGTAAAAAAGGCTGGTGATGATGATTGTATTTAACTGGCATCTCAGTGCTCACAGGTGTGGATTTCTCTAATGTGAGACACACACATACAAGCACACATATGTTATGTACGATGTGGTCACACTGCCGCTTCACTCAGATATACTTACCAAACAACTTTACGTGTGCACAATGAAATAAACGGAACCTATACATAAAGTCGAATTTAGCCTGACATGTTTCGGACTAATTCGTAGTCCTTCCTCTGGGAGCGCACGACTCAGTGGCAGGGAAGAATACTAGAATTGTAATTTTCTTTAAAGGGAAAAATCGTGAGGGAACCTGCACACTTCTATGAAGCAATTCAATGGTGTTACCAATGTGCACCGGGGGGCTCGCGTGGTAACAAGCCCAAGTTCTCTCATTCTGGGAGGAGGCCTGTGCCCAGCAGTGGGACGTAATAGGCAAAGATAAAAACTTTACTGCTGTTTTGCTGCCTTAAGGTACGGTCGTAGGTACAGTCAGCAGCAAAAGTAGCTAAGCAACCGACGCATTCGCAATGATCTAAGCACGGCTCTACTGCTATAGACATAAGAGCTTGTGCAGATCATTGTGACCGCTTCGATTGTTTAGCTACTTCTGCTGCTGACTGTACGCTTGCTTGTGCGAATAAGAATTAGTGTAAATCAGATTGAGTGTTTAGTTGGGTCCAGAATCGCATTAAAGTGTGGAATGTTTTTACATTTAGCTGAGCATGGTTGGTTAGTAACAATATTTTTATCAAAATTTAAATTAAAAAAAAGTTGTATTATGTCTCAGTGGTCGCTGGATATTAACTGTGAACTATGAAATATACATTAAACTTTATCCAATCAAACTTTAATTAAATGCAAGATCAATTAGTTTCCTTGTTTTAGTGAATACTTAATGGCGGCAAGTCAAATAGAAAGATAAGGGATTGGGTGACTGAAGAAATGACTGTTTTACATGTTGCAGTGGCAACTGCAATAATTTATGCACAAATTGTAAGTTTAAACAACTTTATCGAAAGCCACAGTAAGCACTCGTACTTACCCCGGCTCTCAGGTTGTACATAGTTATACGCTACTTGTAACAAAATTTTACACGTGATTCACATCTTACTAGGTGGCAGCCTTCAACGACAGCGAACAACAAGCTTTGGAAGTCCAAATAAACGACGCGAAACATGCCAAAGAGTTCAGTACCCTCCTCAACTCGATAGTTAACGTCAACAAGGAACGGTACGACACTCTAAAGAAGATGACAAGACTGCAACAGTTTCCTTCGTACCCACCTCGACAGGTGTTAAGGGGTGGGGAGTCTGATGACAGTTCGGAAGAGCACAGTGATGATGGCGACGGCCCCGAAATTGTGGCGTATTTGGTCCTGCCGGTAAGCCTCTTTTTTATGTTGCTGTTTTTTGGTTTGCTCGAAAGAGTGTGAGGGTGTATTTTACGGCACGTATTTTTCTGAAGTTGTCAGACGCACGCAGCACAGCTTTAAAGTTGTAGCAACTAGGTAGGGAGTAGAGTTTCTTGTTTAAAAAACCCAAATGTTTAATCTTCGAAACTTTGCACTGCGTAGACTCTGTCGTTCTTGCCAGAATTGTCTACGTTTTAACTGCCAGGCGACTAGCCAGACGCTAATTCACCACGCTTTGGTAACAGTTACTAATTTTACCAATAAACATTCCTAGGGATAGGGGCGGAATCTAGACCTCTAGGTTCTAAGATAAAGGTATTTTAGTATGATCCAGAATAGTAACTTGTTGAATAAAGTAAAAAGCTGATCCAAAAATTAAGGACCTCGGGAAAAATGACTTAGTTGCTTTCAGACCTGATCGCCTAACCTACTCACATTATCTAACTATACCTACGCTTTGTCTGTGAAAGTGAGTAATCTTTTAAGAAATAAAATCTTAACGTATCTTAGCAACAAGGACAAGATAGTTCCGAATCTGACACTGAAGACGATACTTTTGGATCCGCACTCTATAGACCGACAAAGGGAAGATTGAATACCTCAAGTCCATCACACGTTGGAGAAGACTTACCATCAAGAGCTGATGAAGATGAGAATACTTTGAGATCTTGTCACAAGAGAGGGTATAAAAAATGCAAGCGTGCTTGTAAAAGTGCCTTAAGAGATTCTTGCGGCGTTTACACTTGCAAGAGAGCTTTTAAGAAGAAGTTTAGGAGGGAGTGCAAACGTTCGTGCAAAATGTTTGGCGGAGGAGGCGATTCGGACGAATCTGACGAGTGGTGATGAAATAAAGCAATTATTAACTTTAAAATGGTTTTTAATCTTTAGGAAACATTGGTAGGAATCTAACCTTTACCTATTTTATGAATACGACTACAGTTCCGCATTTCTGGGGATACATTAGCGTCGTACAGAGAAACGTCACTTTTGTCTTAACATGCTTCCGATGGCTCCTTCGTCCAGTTGAGTTGGAGTCTCAACAGCTCGTGTACATATATCCTGACATCTGGGACAACCTTTACTAACATTCGTACTACTATAGACGTACATCGCCGACTTTGTAAAAAACCCATCGCTCGCGCCGCGTGCCGGCGGTACTCCTTAAACTACACTGCTCAAAAATTTCCAGGGATCAATTAGGTACTTGTGTGCCCCGTACGTACGCGTACGTGTTTGATCCCTAGACATTTTTGAGCAGTGTAGTATTTTCATTAGATCGAAAGCCCTCGCGTCTATACTTACGTATATGTATAGCGTTGGCCCTCACTTAACTACATCAGAGACAAGTTATACAAAGGCTGCCAACTCCATAACTACCACTAACCACTAAATCGCGTAGCTCCGAAATATAAGGTTCACTAGATGGCGTTGTTTAGTCGGGGTATTACTCCCATACATGCTAAAAAACGCCATCTAGTGAACCTTATATTTCGGAGCTACGCAAGTTAGTATGGAGATTGGCAGTCTTGTCTCTGCTACATCTACATTTTTGATCACGGAGAGTGGTACAAAATTTGTATTGACTGCGCTTTCCGTTAGCCTCCATCAATATGGCATGAAATCACCGTGATTTCACACAACTATTGGCATTGTACCTAATTTGTTTAGCTTCGCCACGCCAACAAGACGTCCTATAGATTTAGATTTTAATTTAATATTACCGCATCGATGTCGTGCGACTGCTAGTTGTCGATAGACTGCATCGCGACAGCAACAATACAAGTTATTGTTTGCTCCGTGAACAACAAGCAATTCTGACATTCGCGTCACTAGCTAGACCGGTAGCTCTAAACTATTTGACCATACTGTGCCTGACGTATCGTCGGCTGTTAGCTACATTTACGAGATAAACGAAAGAATGAGATTGCGACTAAACGAGGATGAGAAAAATGACGTTGGTCGAGCTAAGAACCACCCTTAATCTAAGTATACTTATCTAATTTTATCAAGTCTAGTAAGACATTAAATACAGGTATTAGCTAAAGCTTTAAGCTATATTTATACCGTGCTAGTAGGTAATTTGGGTGTAATATGAGAAATAAGTTGTTAATAGTCTTTTAAAGAAATAAAATCTTAGCCTTTTTAGGAAAAATATTTAGATCTTCGTGCATCTACCGACTCCAACTCAGAAGACGAAACTGGAACCGAAACTTTATACCCTCGACCTGAAACAAAAATGAGAATGAAAGAGAAAGTAGTCGAGAGAAAGATAAGAATAGAAAATAAGAAAGCGAAGAAAGTAAACAATATTAAACAACCAATGATTTTGATAAATGGGACTAAGCAGAGCGATGTATAAGTAGACTCGTATAAATATTCAGGGTTGCAAGAAATGTATAAAAGCTTGTAAAGTCGTTTATATAATAGAATAGAATAGTAAGTTATTTGTGATACACAGGAAAACGGATGATGTTAGAGAAATGTGTGACTTACTTAAGACTGTGATACTGTACGATGTCAGAAAAATATTGAAAGATGAAAGTGAAAGCGCCTGCGAAGAAGAGTTTCTTACATAGCTGCCATAAAGGAACTGTTACTGGTTTCCGACCATAAGGAATAGTAGTGGTTGGCAAAAAATAGACTTTAAAGGTTGTAATAAATGTATCTTTACCGAAAATGAACTTTGGATAACTTATCGCAATCGTTGTCGACTAATATTTATTGAGTTGAACGACCAATGATATTACAGCTGAATGAGGGCGGGCAAAAATGTCATTGGTCTAGCGGAAAACTATCCTATACTAATACCAATAAGGCACTTATCCCTAAGTTTTTACCGTCTAATAATCTGTACGTAATTTAAGCAAACGGTGTATTTTAAGGAAATGAAAACTTAGCCTTCTTGTTACTTTAGGAGCATGATTTGAATCTTCGTGCATCCGGTGACACCGGCTCAGAAAGCGTCGACACTGGATTCTACTCTCGATCTCGAAGGAAGCGAACCAAAAAGAATGAGCCCAAGAGAAAGATAAGAATAGTAAAGAAGAAAGCTAAAAAAGGTAAAAATGCTAAACGACCAATGATTTTGCTAAATGGGACCATGAAAGACGATATCGATGTATATTCTGTTATAAACACTCAGGGTTGCGAGAAATGTATAAAGGCTTGTAAAATTGTTCGGAAAGAAGTGTGCGATACTTACGAGTGTCCCGGAGATTTGAGGAAAATGTTTAAAAGAGAATGTAAAAAAGCTTGCGAAGACGAGTTTCTGACATGGCTGCCTTAATAGAACCATTATAGCTATTTTCGATACTAAGGAAGAGTAGTGTTGAAGAAATAAATATTTTAAACGCAAATTGTTGTGAATTATTTTTTCAATTCAGATTACATTTAGTTTTATGAACTAAAAAACAATTACTTTGCTCACCCGCGACCACTCGTGCGCGTGTGGTCGCGGGTGAGCAAAGTAATTGTTTTTTAGTTCATAAATATGGACCTCCGCAAAGTAACGCCTGATTCAATAAATTACATTTAGATTTGTTTAATTTTAGAGCCATATACATATTTATATAGATGTTACAAGATTATTAGTTAGTCCTTGACGCCCTGTAGGCACTGGCATAGCACACAATAATAATTATAAAAATTAAAACTTACGTCATATTATAATGCTAAAGCTACCTAAGTACACTAAAATATCAAGTTTTGCATACTTATTACCTGCTTAATATTATTAATTTTTATGCTAGATTATGATGTTGTCAAATAATTACTTACAGAAACGTACAGACATAAATCAAAAAATTTAAAATAAGCATATCGTTACAGTTAGATATTAAAAGTTATAACTTATTGAATAATTAAGTACTACTTATATTGTTAAATGTCTATTCATTTTCATTTCATTTCATTACCTAAATAATTTTATTGGTTCAAACATTATTCAAAAACTCGTTTACCGAATAGTAAAGATCTTCTATCAATACTTTACTTCGTAAATTTACTCTGGAAAATATCTGGGTAGATAGGTATATATGTAGATACTATTAATTATGTTTGTATGCAACAAATGTACTCATATGTGTGTGTGTGTATATGTAACGATCGATTGTATGTATACTGTATAAATTACCTTTGACTGACATGTCGCCATCACAAGTCCTTGACGAACTACACGAGGACAAAAAAAAACTGTCTCATTGGTCGAGTCGAGTGGAAAGAAAAAAGATTTTTACAGTCTACCGGAACTGGAACCGGAAGCCACTCTCGATCTAGAACGAAAAATAGAACAAAAGAGAAAAAAAAGTCGAGAGAAAGATAAAAATACAAAATAAGAAAGCTAAGAAAGTAAATAATATTAAACAACCAATCATTTCGATAAATGGGACTAAGCAGAGCGATGTATACAATGTGTACTCGTATAAAGGAATACTCAGGGTTGCGAGAAATGTATTGTAAAGTCGTGCGGAGAGAAATGTGCGTTACATAAGACTTAACTATGACTGTCCCGCGATGTCAGAAAAATCTTAAAGAAGAATGTGAAAGCGCCTGCGAAGAAGAGTTTCTTACATTGGTTGCCATAAATAAAGGAACTATTTATTACTGATTCCGACCATAAGGAATAGTAGTGATTATCAAAATATTAATAGATTTAAAATTCAATTTGTTATGATTTATTTGTTTAACTCAGGTTGTTGGCTTGCGACAGTATCACTACATGCAATGAATGTATCTATACTGCAAATGAACTTTGGCTAACTTATCGCAATCATTGTAGGCTAATATTTATTGAGTTAAACGACCAATTATAGGTATTACAGCTAAATGAGGGCGGGTAAAAATGTCATTGGTCTAGCGGAAAACTATCCTTAATATTAGTAGGCACTTCCCTAATTTTTCACCGTCTAATTTACTTTTTACTTAAATTAAATTACGTACAGATTGTACGTAATTTAAGCAAACGATGTCTTTTAAGGAAATGAAAACTTAGCCTTCTTGTTACTTTAGGAGCAAGATTTGAATCTTCGTGCATCCGGTGACACCGGCTCAGAAAGCGTCGACACTGGAATCTACTCTCGATCTAGAACGAAGCGAACCAAAAAGAACGAGGCCAAGAGAAAGATAAGAATAAAAAAGAAGAAAGCTAAGAAAGGTAAAAATGCTAAACAACCAATGAATTTGCTAAATCAGACCATGCAAGGTGATATCGATATGTATTCTCTTATAAACACTCAGGCTTGCGATAAATGTATAAAGACTTGTAAAATTGTTCGGAAAGAAGTTTGCGATGCTTACGAGTGTCCCAAAGATCTGAAAAAAATGTTTAAAAAGGAATGTAAAAGTGTTTGCGAAGACGAGTTCCTGACATGGCTACCCGCAATGGAACCATCAGATCTTTAGCTATTTCCGACACTAAGGAAGAGTAATAGACCTAACGTGTACCTAACGTGTTGTCGAAATAAAGATTTTAAACACAAATTCTTGTGATTCATTTTTCAACTCAGCCTTTTTTATAATACCTATATCTATATAAGTAGGTCTGTATATTCGTACTTTTGTTTATTTTAAGAACACGGTAAAAACAATTCAAATCAAAAACTAGCTATAAATACTTAGTATTAACCTAAATCTAAATATGGCCCCGTGGCAGGTGCCCAGACTGGCATCGTTCCCCCCAGACTCTTAACGTGGTGGCGACATAGTTTTAATAGCTTCACTATCGGTAGATAGCTAAATCTAATATATCTTCACATCTCTGGGTGATGACAAAGCTGCCTAAAGACATCAAACTTTAGCTTTCCTTCCTTGTAACTTTAGGAGCAAGACGAGAGACGACTCTTCATGCGTCTGACGACTTCAGCTCAGAAAGCGTGGTAGCGGGAACTTATCGTGGGACACGATCGAAAACGAACAACAAAGAGAAAACTGTTAGGAAAGAAACCTTGGCATCGCAACTGGTTGAACATAAAAGCATCGACAAGATGAGCGGCGGAAAATGCCTCAAGAAATGTAAAAGAGCCTGTGAAAAGGCTCGGAAGATAACGTGTTATACGTATGGGTGTAGAAATGAAATAAAGGACACGTTTAAAAGACTGTGTAAATGGGCCTGCGAACATCACTTCAAAAAGAAGGACTGACGAAATTTGAAAATTGACGAAATAAAGAAAATTCTAACTCAAATTGCTGTAGCTTGCTTAATTATTTAACACTTTTATCGATAGGCCCGCGACTAGGATTACCATAGGTACTTAGCTAAAGATTTTTAATTCAAATTGTTGCGTTTTATTTATCTAACTCAGATTTGTTGACTTGCGATAGTATCACAATCGCAATCTGTAGACACCCAACTATACTGCAAAAAACCGGACAAGTGCGTCTTCGGTTGAGTCGAGGAAATTAATTCCTGACCCACCATAGAACATTTTCATAGTAAACGACATAACGATTTTCCTTGTCAAGCTATGCGATGTCACTATAACGTTTAGTGAGATATGGTTCTATGGTGGGTTAGAAATTAATTTCCTCGACTGTCCAAATTTGTAGGTACGGTAATTATATAAATTACTTCGTCTGTCACGTTAATCGAGGCCCTTACTTTTCCCCGAATGTTTTAAGTGTCCAGTGTTAGCAGAGCCCTGCTTCTAAGCGAAATGTACCTATACAGGAATCACTTTATATTGGTCACTGACTGGAAAAATAAATTCAAATTTATTTCAATGGTTGTGCTATAAGAGCTACCTTCACACCAAATTTCAAGTTTCTAGGGCAACTGGAAGTACCTACTCTTTAGGTTTCGATACCATGACGGCAATTTGTATGGAAACACCTTATTAATAACTATCTTTTGATTGCGTTGTCTTAGAAGTTTGATTTTTCACAGCTTCAACAGACTGTAGATGAGTAAGTAGGTAAGTATTTGATATTAATTTCAGCACGCTACCTCCACGTGTTCAAAAGAAATAGGGTCTTTACATGTAGACAGACAGACAACAGAGTGATCCTATAAGGGTTCCGTTTTTCCTTTTGAGGTAGGTACGGAACCTTAAAAATGAACGTAGGCTGACGTACTTATCTACTTAGCTACCTTACATTCGCAATCGCAAGCACGTAGGTACCTACTAAGAATCCTTTATGAGTAACGACCCAATGCCTACAGCTAAACGAGAGCGGAAAAAGCTGCCTCATTGGTCGAGTTCAAAATCAGTTTAAAAATTACCAAATACCTAAGTATCCTCCTTCAGCCATGTGCATAACAAGTGATTAAATTTTTCAATATGATTGCGTAGCTAAATGTAAATACTTATGAACCACCAGTAGGATCGTTTAATCACACAAGTAGCTTAGCTCAGCGTTGGTGGTGACACATAGTTTCATATTAGCTTCACTATAAGTACCTATAGATAAATTAGCTAGATAGTAGCTAGGTTAGGACAGAAATCAAACTTTAGCTTCCTTTCTATGTAACTTTAGGAGCAAGACCCGAATCTTCGTGTGTCTGAGGACTCCAGTTCGGAAGACATCGAGACGGGAACTTATCTTCGATCAAAAAGGGGCAAGCAGAAAACTGTTAGGAAGGGAATCTTATCATTGAAAGGAGTCAAAAATAAGATCTTGGACAAGCTGAGTGGTGATCATTGCTTCAAGAGATGCAAAAGAGCATGTAAACGAGCTCGGATAGAAGTGTGTTACATGTACGGGTGTAGAAACGAAGTAAGACACAAGTTTAAAAGAATGTGCAAGTGGGCCTGCGAACATCACTTCAAAAAGATAACTAAGAAGTAGGTAATTCTGGCACCAATGAAACTTTAAGATAGACGAAATAAAGAAAATTCTAATTGAAATTGATGTGGCTTTTTTATTTATCTCTATGTTCATTAGGTTCGGTGACAGTATCGTGCACTTTCGTATGGGTGTGTAAATATAAATACTTAGGTATTTAGGTAGGTAGGTGTGTAACCTTTTAGATGCTATCACATTTCCTTAAGAAATGGCAGGATAATTTCTAAAAGAAGTCATGAGCAGCCAGCCCTAGTACGTAGGCAGCTTTTAAGCTACCAAGACTGTAGATAAATATTGTCTTTTGAACTTAATGCTAAATAATATCAACTAGTGGTAATTACACCGCATCTGTCTTGTCATAAACCATAATTAGCATGCATTTCCGCCTAATGAAATGAAACTCTAGCTTTCCTTCCTTGTAACTTTAGGAGCAAGACCCGAATCTTCACGCGTCTGAAGACTCCAGCTCGGAAGACATCGAGATGGGAACTTATCGTCGATCACGGAAGGAAAAGACCAAAATAAAGAAGATAACTATTAGGAAAGAAACCTTAGCTTCGAAAGGGGTCAAAAATAAGGCCTCGCACAAGATGAGTGGGGGACATTGCTTAAAGCGATGCAAAATAGCTTGTAAAAAGGCTCGGACAGAAGTGTGTGATACCTATGGGTGCAGAACCGAAATAAGACACAAGTTTAGAAACATGTGTACGTGGGCCTGCGAACATCAATTCAAAAAGAAGCATTAGTGAAACTCGATGATTGATGAAATAAAGAAAATTTAAAGGCAATTTGTTCTCATTTAGGGTTCCGTAGTCACCATGTCCGTCCGTCTGTCGGCGGCTTAGGTCAGAGATTCTGGCTACTAGAAAGCTTTTAGTTTGGCTATAGTATTATTTAACATAGCATCGCGGGGCATAGATTTGTATCTTAGTGCAACATTAATCAATTTTAGCTCACATTCTTAGTTATATACCTATAACTAACTACCTACCTACTAACACTTTCCATGTCGAAAGAATTGAAACCTTGTCAAAGTGAACCTTTTCGCAGTGAATGTCAAATCATAAGTGGAATGCTTGTCAATAAAGTCATTAAAGTGCAAAATTTGCTGCGAAAACGTTAGTTAGTATACCGGGTGTACAATTCAAATGGGTCAGTATGGAGAAGTCGGAAACTATGAGAGATAGCGCGATCTGTTCTTAGGAACCATGACGTCGATTTTAGATTTAATAATAATTACATTCAAACTTTTTTATTAACTGTCATACATAACCGGGAATCGAACCTGGTCAATTTTTGTAACCTAGTTAAGTAAAAAGGACCAAATTTGGCTAGGAAATCTTACGACAAAAATCTTACAAAAAAAATTACGACACTGTAGAAGATTTAACTACAGCCTTAGAAAACATTTTAACACATATGCACCCCATAAAAATACGAAATGCAATCTTGCGATCGTTACCCAAAATAATTAATCTTTGCATTCAACAGAATGGCTACCATTTTGAACATTTACTGAAATAAATGTATTAGAGTTAATAAAAAAGTTTGAATGTAATTATTATTAAATCTAAAATCGACGTCATGGTTCCTAAGAACAGATCTCGCTATCTCTCATAGTTTCCGACTTCTCCATACTGACCCATTTGTATTGTACACCCGGTATAATATTCTTTGACAGAGATGGGCAAATTGCCTAGTCAGGTGTAGACAAAACTTACTACGAGGGGCGGCTGAAAAGTAATCTACCTAACAATGAAACAAAAGACTGTCGTGGCTAAATTTTTTTTATTTTTCTATATAGTCCCCTGCTAGTAAAATGCACTTATTAAATTTTTCAAATATTGAATTTAAACCATAAATAAAAATCTTTCGGTATGTCGTCAAAGAAGTCAGTAACCGCAGCCTTCATTTCGTCATCGGTCATAAACCTTCGTCCCCTGAGGTCTTTCCTGAGAAGTCTAAACAGAAAATAGTCACAGGGGGCTAAATCTGGACTATAAGGGGGGTGGTCAATGGTTTCGAAGCCATTGTCTTTAATTGCTAGCTTCGTTGTGCGGGCGGTATGCACTGGTGCGTTATCGTGCAAAATCAGAATTCCTTTGCTTAGTTTACCTCGCCGTTTTTCTTTTATTGTCTCTCTTAGTTGATATAGTAAGTTTGAGTAATAATCAGCATTCATTGTAGTTTTCTTCGGTAAATAATGTATGAGCAAAATCCCTTCTGTGTCCCAAAAGATTGTAGCCATAAGTTTACCTGCCGATGGACAGACCTTGAATTTCCGAGGCGGCTTCTCATCCTTAAATTTCCACTGTAACGTCTCTTGCTTACTTTCCGGGTCCCATTGTCGAATCCAAGTCTCATCACATGTTACAATTCTAGAAATTATTTCTTCCTCTTTCCCTCGACTCATGTCCAAAAACTCTTCGCAACATTTGACACGCCTCTTCATGTCAAATGCAGTCAACATTCTGGGGACCCAACGTGCACTAACCTTGGACATGTTCAAATGCTCATGAATTATTTCATTGACTCGCTCTTTACTGACGCCCACATCTCTAGCTATCTCCCACTGCTTCACTCGTCGGTCCTCTAATATATTTTTTTTCACCCTGGCTACATTTTCATCGGTGACGGCCGAAACTGGTCTTCCGCTACGAGGAATATCTTCCAGGCTCTCACGACCTAACTTAAACTGCTTTGACCAAAACTTTATAACAAATTCGGAAGAACACGAACTGCCAAACACACGTAACTCACGCTGTCTGATCTCCGAAGGCGTATTCCCTTCTTTAGTCAAAAACTTAATCATGGCACGCTGCTCGATTTTATCCATTTTCACTTTTTCTACCGACATGTTTGAAACAATTCTAGGAGACAAATAAACGTGATGCAATAAACAAACGAATGTAATACATTTTGAAAATAGAATAACAAAACGAATATAAATCCATACCAGCCAGCATTTTATTTTTGTATATATTTCTGACCAAGGAGATTACTTATCAGCCGCCCCTCGTAGTTTTACCTTCAACAAAAGCATTTTTAAGTGTCTTAACATTAACATCAACCTCAGCCTTCCTTCTTGCTCTAGGCAAAAGCAGAAGCACCAACTCTTCGCGCATCCCAAAAGCCCGAAGACGCCGAGACGGAAAACGTTCCTAAACAAAAGAAGACGGAGAAACTTGACCCTATGTATCCTAATAAGAATAAATTATCTTTAAAAGACGAAAGTAAACCAATGAAAGGTAAAAAGATTTCAAGCGACGATGATTTGCGCGACAGCCTTAGATCGTGTACCAGCAAAATTGTGAAGCGATGCAAAAAAGCTTGTAAGAAAGCGAAGAATGAAGTGTGTTCTATTTACGCGTGCAAACGCAAGATGAAGAAACGGTTTAACAAGGAATGCAAGAGGAACTGCAAAGACGAGTTCAAAAGACATCGTCACGACAGCGAAGACTCCCATGATGATTCCGGGGAAGACTGGTTTGATGGATTTAATTGAATACCAATCTTTGAATATAAAATTGTTTTATTTACTGGCAACATATTTTTTTTGCAACATGGATAAGATTTGGCTTAAATGTCTTGTAACCAGGCCATAAAATAAAATAAAAAAAAGATATATAACATCGCGGTTCGCGGGATCGCGAGACAGCTCTCAGTGGAGAGCCTTGTAGGAGGCCGCCATCCAGCAGTGGATGTCTTTCGGCCGACATGATGATGATGGATAATTTTAATTACTTACCTATTTTTCAGTTGCCTATTTTCCTTTTGAGGAAAGGAACCATAAAAAGTGTCAAATACTTTACGATGGTACCTACGTGTAAGGTATACAATTTACTACATGAAACTAAACACAATTCATGGTAAAATAGAATTATAATAATTGACAGCTCTCAACACCAACTTTCATAAACATGCGCCAAAAACAGGGGCTGTGGCTTCCGGCCTTTTGGCCCCTACATACGGAATTCTTTGTGCGAATCCGATTTATGGATTACCTACAGGATTATACAAGTATATTAGGTTAGCGCGTACAATCACGCTTAACAGTAAGATACCAGTTACACAGAACCTACCGTGAGATTCAATCATACTGAAATAAACGGATCACTCACGTATGTCAGTCGAGTATGTGTTTCGGACCAATCCGTAGTCCTTCCTCTGCGAGCACACGCTTCGCTATCACTTTGAAAACGGCCTGTTTGTATTGTAGTATTTGGAAATCAGACGCAGGCAGAGATATTACCTCTTCTTCTTTTAAAGTCCGTTAAAAAGAACTGATCTCACCATTCTATTACCTATATTAAAGTCGTTGACTTGACTTAACAGGATTGCATTAATAAAAATCAAAAAGGAAACATTTTAAACTTGTCTTTATTTCATTTATAATACATCCATAAAATACAAATTGTATAACTGTGATAATAACTTGTTATTTGTAGGTTAAATAATTCGACCGCGATCGCGTCATACAATACTTATACCGAAAACAAATAACTAATGATTTACCATAACAAAATAATACATTTCTTGTAACTGTTATTTATTAATCACAATATCATAATTAAGTACATTTTATTCCAAAAATGCAACCTGTTTATTTAAAATAAGTACATTTTAAAAGCGTCTGCTTAAATAGCATGTATGTCGTCACGACTCACGACGCTTGCGTATTGCGTATGCGTATGATTGGTTGAACTGAAGTGATGTTGCTAACGCCATCTATCGTAATGTATAGAAAACTAAACTTTCAAATCGAAAGTTAATTTGAAACATAAAAATGACACAATATTAAATGTGTGGGGAAAAGTCACTAACAAATTAATTAAATCTTTGCATTTTCATTTTGCTTTGGGTCACTTGTTGAAAATGATACAATTTTATGAAAACAATGGGCCTAATTCAGTTGCCACATTAATTAAAATATAATGTTTAATAATAAATAAACTAACTATTCTATAAAATGGCCCCGAAACTCCACTCTTCAAACAATAAAACTATTTTATGGTAAAACTCAGGACGGAATGTCAAAATGTAAACTTTTAGGCTATCTATTTGTTAATAAGTTATAATCTCAATTAATCTGATATCAAGGTACTGGAATGCATTTGTATAGAATTTATTTCTTTATTGTGACAGTACTTACAGCTAATATACCAATGTTACTTACGCTCACAACCGAAAAGAAATGTAGCTTCCAACTGCGAACATGGGTTTAGGTAGATAGACAATAATTTGTAAAAGTTTTTTTTACTCGCAACTGAAAGCTACCTAACATTCTTAATTTAATTCCACGAAATATCGAAAGACATCTTAGTAAATTAGTAAAAAATATAATCAAATTAGAAAGGCACATCCGTTACGATTTACATATTAAGTAGCTATTAATAAGATTCATAATTTCGACCGAATTTAAGGCACTTTCGTTATCCGTCTTCGATGATTTTTACAGTTCTTACATCTAACATTTACAACTTACGTAAACACTAAAAACTAATACAGCTTTATTCAATTTAGAAAAGAAACATTACGAAACTATGTCAGTGAAGGTAATTCTCGTTGAGGTACACAGGTTAATCCAAATGTTTTTTAAACTATCGCTTGTAGGATCGGTAATATTATTGCTTAGTGTTTTTTTACAAGTACTTACCCCCACTTGGACTTCGGGAGCTACTCTTGATGGAAGTTACTGAAATGTTCCCAGAACTACTACTCAGGTTAGGAGGAGGCGAACTCGGTACAGAGAACGTCCTGTCCGTCAAATTCTCCTGACTCAAAGACTTCTGACTCATGAAAACCGGTATTTTAGAGGTTACCCCGACTTTCGGTTTCTCCGCTTTCACAGGTATGCTACTCGGTTTAGCGGAGATCACCGGTTTTTGGTCAGCTCTAAGTTGCATTTGATCGAGCTGCGATAGTCTTCTGTTTTCTAAGTCGGTACTGGTGACAATCGTGCCCTTTGGTGATTCGTAAGTTGCTGTTCTGAATTTGATGTGGCTGTTCCTCGGTAGATCGAAATCGGAGTGTCGTTTCTTTGGCTCGTTTAGTTGGTTCGTTTTCGTTCGTTTGTCTTGTTGTTTGGCTGAAAACTGTCGCTCGTTCGATATGAAGTCGGTTAATAATTCTGTGTCCAATTCGTACGATAGAGGGGGTTCGCTTGTAGGCACTCTTTGCCTACTCGAAATTTTATACTTTTCCTTTTGCTGTTTTTCTGTCCTTGGGGTGACCACTTGAATCTCTGTTATGTGGTCTTTCTTTGATTCTTCTTTGGAACTTTCCAATCTATGTTTCTGCGTGTCGGACATGGCTGAAGGATTGATAGTGTACCGAGTTTTGGTAACTTCGACTGTGTCATCTGTTTTGTCTTGTACGTCATCTAATTCCCGGATTATTCTTATTCCTAATTTGGATAGCTCTTCAGGTGTTTTGTGTGCCATGAAACTAGGATCATTGGTAATTTTTTCCATCAAAGCTTTAGCCTGCTCCTCATCTAATTCAGTATTTAGAATGATAGTTTCCGTCCTAGTATAAGCAGGTTCGTCACTCGTGAAATGCATGTTTGGATTCTGTCGCTTTATTTCATCTAAGATCTTCTTGTCGATATCAGCAACGTCGCCTTCTTCTAAATTCAAATCATTGAGATCAGCATTCTTAGTAATACCAAAAGTTACTTGTTCAACTTGGAGAGGGGCATCGCCTTTGGCTGTTATGTATTGTGTAGAGACTGTCTCCACGTTCTGTTTGATGATTTTGTTGCCATATTCGTCTTCAGCCACATTCACTGTCACAGTTTTTTGTACTGGCTCCTGGGTCATCGTCAACGACATGTTTGGTGGTTCCATGTATAACGTCCGTTCGTCATTTTTATCAGCTTTCGTCTTAATGCCTTCCACTACATCTGGTATTAATCTTACGTTAGACTCTCCAATCTCAATGCTTTTCGTGTAAGATTCCTTTTGCTCTTCCACCGGTTGACTCTTTACCGTAGTTATGGTGACAACGTTACTGCTGTGTTCCGGTTGAGACCAATCGCGGGAAAATGTCTCCATAGGGGGCTTTTTGTCGAATTTCATGCTGTTGTTGGATCCCACACGAATATTGCTTACAAATTCATCGTAATCTCTCAGTTTTGGTTCAGCTGATTTCAAATTGAAATTGACGATGTCTGGTTGATGCATGGCTGATTTGGACGCGTCGGTCATTGGCGTAGGAGTCTCTTTAGTAGGAGTCGCATCATTCTTGCTTTGATCAATATGGACGTTCAAAATTGGATTTTTGGCCAACAGTTTCTTCATCATGTCGGATTTAGGTCTTTCTAAACTGTTTGCGTAGGTATTCCTACTAACTTTCAAGTCATCTGGAATATTTGTATCATATGAAATGAGTTTCTCGTCAAATTTGACCGGTGATTCTTTTTTAGGGCTTATTTCTTGTGTGCTGTCTAAAGAGCTCATGTTGCTACCATCTGAAGTAGACTTAGCGAATTCTGAAACAAGTTTTAAGTGCACTTTCATGTTTTCATCTATAATCCTTCTTGCCAAGTGATCTGATGTTTCGTGAGGCTCAGTTTCAATTGAAACGGGCTCTTTCTTTTTTTTTTGACTGTCTTGTGTTTCGGTTTTTTCAGAATCAACTGAACTAGAGGAGCCTTTTACAATAGCGTCCTCCAAATTACCAAATTCAGAAGCCTTCTTCAGACGATTTCTTTGGAAGGTGTTAAGACCTTCCATTGCTGAAGTCTTTGCGATATTCAAACTAAGCCTTGGTTCTTTATGTTTAATTATTACTCCTTTTTCATCATCCATATCAGGTAAAGTATCTTCTGCAGTCGAATCAAAGAAAGTAGTCTCTACAACAGACATAGCCTTCCTCTTTTTAGGCGACAAAGTCTCATTTATTTCTCCGTCTTCGGCAGAAATGTCTAGACTTTGAGCTCTTTCTAAAGTACCTGTGGAAGGTTTGTTTGTTTTCACTCTTAGTTCAAACCTTGACAGGTCTCCTAGTGACGCGGCTTTGCGTTCGTTCTCATCTAAGATGGAAGTATCATCTGAGGCAGAGTTGATAGTATCATCAAGTGGAGAGCTGTGGATAGTCACATCACTATTGTTTAGCTCAATAGTTGTAGAACCCTTCTCACTTTTATCGCTATGGTTTAAAGATACAACTGAATGAACGTCTTGGTTTGATGACAGATTCGATTTGGAATCTTCGAAGTAATTATTGAGTGAATCACTCTCTCTTTTAAAGGGTTTGGTAACAATATCATCAATGTCATCTTGGCTGAAGTTTATAGAATCCTCCACATGCGGTTGAGGAGCTGGCTTGCTTTTGACTGCTTTTGGAGTTGATGTGTTAATTGTTGTGGCTGTAGTGTTAGGTGAAGTAATAGATTCGTGCAAGAGACTTGAAAATTGCTTCTCGCTTTTAAGGAAGTCATTAACGTTCTTCATTTGTTCTATGATGCTGTCGTCTGTTTTGTTTTTCTCAAGCTCTGGTGGAGAGGGAGCTTTCCCTTTGGATTTCTTACTAGGTTTAGGCGCTTCCTCCTTCCTGTCTGCTTTCTCTTTCTCGTATATCAGTTCTGTAGAACTCTTTCTGTTGCTTCTAGCTGCTTTAGCAGCGTCAAACATATGCTGAGGCAACTCCTGTGGTATGCCATTCTCATCTCTCTTAATCCCGCTAGAATTAAGATCGCTTCTCGCGAAAGTACTCAGCGAGACCTCTGAAGTTCTAGAATCTGCACTAGTATTAAAATCCTCAGGTTTTATTACTCTAGCATTCGGAATAGGCGGTGCCATCTTCTCTCTCCTTTTAGCTACCACGGGTTTCTTAATTTCTGTCTCGCTTTCAAGTTTGATTTGAGCCGCCGGAGCAGGACGAGGCGGTTCAGGCTTATCCGGTTCATCGACCGCTTTCTTCTCAACAGCGACAACGCCATTTTCAACATTCTTTTGTTTTAATACTCCATCATCAGGCACATTAGGCGGGAGTACTCTTATACCGAATTTCATGCCTCTTTTGGGGTCATAATCTCTCTTCTGCAATTCAGCATGTTCTATATTAGCTGAGCCATTCTCAGCTTGTATTACGTCTCCCGTCGAATGCCTCACCTTAGCTCTTTCTTGTTTGTTGGTGGTTTGGGGTATTTCGGAATGTCTCGTCTTATTGAGTTTCGTGTTCTTCTCGTTTTCTCTTTCTAGCGTCGTTGGGAGCTTCTCCTTCTTGTTTCTTTCTAGAGTCGTCGTTGTCGCTATCTTCTCTGATATGATCTTCTTGATTCCTTTGCCGTGTTTCGTCTCTAAGGTTGAGTTGTTAGAGTGAGACGTGTTCGGGGATTGTGGCGGGTGCAGCAGCTTGCCTTCTTTCTCGAGCTGGAAGAACAAAGAGAAGAATATTAACCAAAGAGGTAAGTTGATGATTGAGTGTGATATAATAACTATAAAAGTGATGTCATGAGGTACTTAGTTGGAGAACCATAGAATAAATTGAATGTAACTATACAAGAAGTGCATGGTCGAGGCTACTGACAATCGGCAACTCTGTTCGATGGGGAAACGCCGCCGGCCTTTTAGGCACCATATCATGGGGACCTTGTTTAGATTTAGTTCAGTTTATAAATATATAACAAGCTAGTTTTATTTTAGTATTAAATACGATTTTAAGTATAGTATAGTAAAAATTTACTTTTAAGTACAAGTAAGTAACTATACGTACAGTCAAGGTCACCAATATGTATACCTACAGACCTACACCACAAAGTCTCATAAATATGTACACATACCTTACACAGCGACAATAAAGTTGATGTGTACCATCGACTTTAATTTAGTACATCAATGATGTGTACCTATTTTTGTAACTTTGTGTGAATACACATACCTTTGACTGTACAAAACTTGATGTCTATAACAATTCGGATATAAATAAATAAATAAATAAATATCATGGGACAATTTGACACCAATTGACCTAGGCCCAAACTAGGCAAAGCCTGTACTATGGGTACCAGACAACGGATAAACATACTTATATAGATAAATACATACTTATATACATATTAAACACCCAAGACCCGAGAACAAACAGTCATATTCATCATACAAACATCTGCCCCGACCGGGATTTGAACCCGGGACCTCAAGCTTCATAGTCAGGGTCTCTAACCACTAGGCTATTCGGCCGTCAATATGTGTTTCAATATATGTTTAGACATTCTTACCGAAAATAAAACTACTGAAATATATTTTCGATCAGCTCTACAGACACAGTCATAGCTAGGTATACAAACTGTCGTGCCTGACAGTCATGTTTTACATGACAGTGTTACACAAAATTAACAAACGTTGTGACTTTATCAATTCCATTATATCTAATAACAAACATACACAGACTAACATACTTGCAGACAATAGGCACGCATTCCGTAGCGTACACAACTTTATACTGTCTATGGTATTGAAAACAACCATTGTATGCCATTGTCGTATTATAACAACCGCCATGCTGATCCAACATTAATCTAAACTAAACTTTGTAAGAAAGAAACAAAGCTAGTTTTGAAAAAAAACGAACTTAAAACTTATTACATTTTGATTTTGACGGCACTCTTTGACCAGCGTACTCTGAACCCTCATAACTGACTTTTGAAATTAAAAATGTCTGACACTTCTTTGTGCGGGGGTCAGGCCATTTTGGTTGTGGTAGGCAATGATGTGTCTTACCGAAAAGCGATGGAAACGAATGTGATATGAATGTTTATTGTGTTTTTAATGTCATCGGGGTTACGTAATAGGTAAATCGGTACGAACGCGTACGACATGTCAGATTATTTAGAAAGTGTGCGGTACTGCTCCTACACTAGCGTTTAGAACTACTAATTACAGTCGAAGCTTTTGAATCATGCCCATTGACTTACCAACACCATGGACTTCGGGTAGCGCTTCAAAACGTCCGAACGAAAAGACCACTAATTTGCAAAAAACACCACTAATCGAGCGTCAGTGGACGGCATATTTTTCAAAAAAATAAATAAATAAATAAATAATAAAAATAAAAATAAATATTAAGTAAATAAAAATAAAAAATATGCCGTCCATGGTGTTAGTAGTGGCTCTGTGAGCTAGACCTCGCGATCTCGTTTTTGATCTTTTTTTTTCAAACATCGAATCGACAAAAAAAATGTAATATATAATTATCGAATCTGATTACAAAACTTCCCGAAAATCGGGCCATTTTTGAAATTTTTTAGTTTTTTTTTTTCTTTAAACATTTTTCCAAAAAACTAATCGATAAAACAATTCTATAAGTATGCCTAATTAGCGATCCTGCTCATAAATATTTCACGAGAATCGGTTAAGAGAAATGCAACCCGTCGAGGAAACCAGCCAAACAGACATACCTACGAAAGAAATTTTGTCCAAAATAAGTTTTTTGTGAAACTGAGACTCTTCGCTCACTTCGTTCGCTCGGTCAATAACAAAAATTTACAACTGAACATGACATTTTAAGTTAAGCAAATAGCTGCATGTGTATGCGTGTGTGTGTGGCTTTTAGTTTGTTTGAAAGTGTACATTGTAGAATAAACAGAATCCCGCGTAACCGTCTGTGAGTCATAGACAATGGCAGCACTTTCGACGTGTTCAATCACAGATCGACAAGCGTTCGCTTTCGGAACCGTCGGCCGGGGCGACCTGGAATCCGGGGAAACTGCCGTTTCTCCGAGTCTCTTCAGCTCTCACCCATCGCGTAACTTTGCATGTCTTTTTTAACCCCCGACGAGAAAGAGGGGTGTTATTAAGTTTGACCTGCGTATGTGTGTATCTGTCTGTGGCATCATAGCTCCCAAACAGATGGACCGATTTCGATGCGGTTTTTTTTAATCGAAAGCTAGTTTAATCGAGATGGTTCTTAGCTAAGTTTCATTAAAATCGGTTCACCCGTTTTTGAAATGACAGTGTCGGGGAATTTTCAACTTTTCTAAGTTGGTTAGGGTATGGATTCTATCATCAGACAGTATCAGACAACCTGCACACTCCTGTGTGTTTTTAGGGTTCCGTGCCTCAAAAGAAAAAACTGAACCCTTATGGGTTCACTTTTTCGCCTGTCAACAATTTTTCACGTGATATTAAATGGACATGAACAAATTAATTTTGTTCAACTGTTACAAATTGCCAAGACCGTCCTGCCTGCGTATATTTTGCGAATACAGATTTTATTCACGCGCAATCATAATTCTTGGCAATCATGGACGAAAGACTATTTCGGAAACGAAAGCGCTGGTAGACTCCAAAAATGAGGCATAAAAGAGCATTCAACTGCCTATTTACTGAATAAAATTTAGATTTTTATTTTTTATATCTATACGGCGACATAGCCCGAAGAATTGCGAAACTTAAGTGGCAGTGGGCGGGGCACATAGCTCGCAGAACTGATGGCCGATGGGGTCGGAAGGTTCTCGAATGGCGTCCGCGGACCGGGAGACGAACTATCGGTAGGCCTCCAACGATGGAGCGACGACCTATTAAAGATCACGGGACCGCGGTGGATGCGGAAAGCACAAGACCGGTCAGAGTGGAGAGCCTTGGGGGAGGCCTATGTCCAGCAGTGGACGTCAATCGGTTGACATGATGATGATGATGATATCTACGGCCTATAACTCCTTTTACTCTGCCATAGACGTTTAACAATGACAACGAAAACTCTGAACTTACCGTGTTAACATCACCCATAGACCCCGCCCTCTTCAGCAGGGGATGCCGCACCCCCCTCCCCGCGCCGCTGGTGCGCCCCCCCTCGACCACTTCTAGCTCCACGGGGTAGGGGGAGGCGAGAGAGAGGATGGCCAGGGCGTCCTCTAGCGGCGTGCCGGAGAACTCTATCTTGATGCTTTTGATTTTGTCTCCTGGAAGAGAGAAAAAGGTAGTGAGATAAATTATATGTTGCCTGTGGGGTGACCGAAGCTAGTGCCGATAGGGGCCGGGTAGTGACGATTCTGTACACAGTAGGTAAGGAGGAAAGGGTGCCGATGGATGCAAATATAGTGACGAAAGCATAAGATGGGTAAGACTTATTTAATTTCGAGTAAATTTGTGTATAAAAATACATGCCATTTTTGTTGTGTTATCAGTAAGTTAGTTTGATTATTTACTTCAACAAAAAAAAAACTATAACTATTTTGCAATTAATTTATTGAATCAGGCGTTACTTTGCAGAGGTCTATATTTAAAAACAATTACTTTGCTTTATTTAACTTATAATTCTCTTTTTTTAAACAATTGTAGTCATATATCTGTATTATGTAATCGTTCGTCATTATTTTGACGTAATTTAAGTCCGTCTTCCGCCCACTGGGCATTTGACTTGGGATCCTGGTTCGCGGCACCAACGTAACACTCACCCGGCTGCAAATCAGCTGCGGCGGCCGGCCCGCTCCGCAACACCGAGTGCACCCGCACGCCCTCGCGCGCGCCGCCGCTGCAACGCAGCCCGAGCCCGGTAAAGTCGCGCGCCCATAGTTTCACCCGGCGGACCCTAGCGCGCTGGAACAACAAACAACAGTAAAGTCAGTAAAGGAGATAAGGTTAAAAATATATTTTCAGCAACGGCCACAAAATAAAAACAATTTAATAACTCTGAATGGGACCTATAACGCTACTGCAAGTGGCAATACTGTTTCTGAAATAGATGCCATGATTTAAGGATTAAATTTTAAAATGTTTTTGAGCAGGTCGTTAGTATCGAAACTAATAAAGTGACTCAAAAAAATGGAATTTAACGATAATAAATGGGTACCTAGGTATACATTTTTAAATGAATTCTCACAAACGCACGATTTGGTCATATATTGACTTGTTTTTGGACACAATTTAAGTTAATCTTTCACGAATTATATCGCGCGCAACATAAATTAAATACCTAGCAGTTAGACATAAAAAAATATTTAAAAAATGGAATACCAAAGTGATTACGTCATTTAAATCAATGTTAGATTAGAACGTCAAATATTTAGCTCTTGAATTAACACGCTTTGGTTATAAAGTTTATGACATTAACCTAAATCTCTGACACAAACAAGATATGAGCGCTGCTCTAGTGCTTTATTGAGGGCCTCGGAATTTTCCCCTGATTTTATAATATTACTGAAGGCTGCCTCAAGGTATCGTAGGCTACTAATACATATTAAGTGCGGTTATTATTTATTATAATCGATATGGAACGCTGCTGTACTCCTTGTAGCATTCCAAATCTCTACGTATTTATTTGTAAACAATCATAAGCGGTTATCTGTGACGCATAATACGCAAAGTACGATGAGAAAAGATAATCAAGCGATCTTCACAAATCATTAATCAACAAATCCTCAATTATTTATCTCTTCCTGTGCCAATTTGAAACACAACAGAATACTTTGAAACTATACTACTTAATTACTTTGAATCCGCTAAAATTGTATTTCTCATCTTCCGAGCGAACCTCGGTCGCAGAGGTGATTTGGGCATAAAAAATGTGTACCTGTCATTATAAGTATTGTAGGAATAGACCTTGTATAGGTACCTACGAGGGGCGGCTGATAAGTAATCTCCTTGGTCAGAAATATATACAAAAATAATGCTGGCTGGTATGGATTTATATTCGTTTGTTATTCTATTTTCAAAATGTATTACATTCATTTCTTTATTAAAGACAATGGCTTCGAAACCATTGACCACCCCTCTTGTAGTCCAGATTTAGCCCCCTGTGACTATTTTCTGTTTAGACTTCTCAAGAAAGACCTCAGGGGACGAAGGTTTATGACTGATGACGAAATGAAGGCTGCGGTTACTGACTTTTTTGACGACAAACCGAAAGATTATTTTTTAATGGTTTTTTGGCGGCTTGCCGCGAAGGTTTATAGCAGGACTCTTTAGTGCGCCCTAGAATGCTGGCAGGTTAGATTTTGACTTTCGTCAGTATGATTTACTGTCAGAGGTTCTTGTTTAGTTCTGCATTATTTGTTCGGTTGCATTTTATGTTATTTAAAATGTTTTAATGTGTATTTAGTTTTTCTTGTAAATACATAAGTTGTTAAGTGGACTAAGGAACGTTTTATTTACTTAGCCCACAGTTTAAATTCAATATTCTCGTAGAAGGAAAGAGTCCATCGATTCGTATGGGAACCGAGCGCGTAACATTTTGCGTAGGTATTTTGACGTCGTGAGTCTTTAATTTAGTGAGGAAATACCTCGGACTTTTTTTGCTGATGTTTGAACTGTTAATGGTTGAACAAAAGCCTATTTAAAAAATGACGTAGCACACGGAAAGCGGTCGGGAGCAGAGGATCGATTTTTGAACCTCACCCGGTGAATAAATTCACATGATTTCTAAAAGTTCGTATTTTTTAATTTCACCGGTGACTAAAATTCTCATGCCCGTGATATTAAATACGAATGCCCCCACCCACTCGTAAACGAGATCACTGAGTGACTTCTTGACCACTGGCAGTGACAGCTAACCTCAATCCACTATGTTGACTCGCATGCCTACGGCAGAAACGCGAATTACCTGCATGTTAGTAGACGCGTATGACATTCAAAAATAAAGGCTATTGGTAAATAGTCATATCAATGTCATGGGTGAGAATTTAGTCGCCAAGTGAGATCCAAAAATCGATCCCCTGGAACGCGTAATGAGTTTCTCAGCTATTCTTTTCGGCACTCGGTATACACTCTTTCCTTCTGCCCCGATATAGCTGTGTTTCTAAACGTCTGTCCTACGTCGCTGACCTTACCAGCTTACTTAACGCGTAATATACTCCTTATCGATTATCATCTCGCAACATGACATCATCTAAGAGGCTGCATCCGTGAGAACTGACGCGACCTTCAGCACGAAGCTTGCCGGCCGGTTCAAATTGTCGCGTTGTTGGTTCAATTACAGCCGATACAGTGCAGTCCTGGCTAATATTTCACCAACTTAACAATTGTCAGTTTTCAATGACAATTAGGTGTCAACTGGCCCCTGTTTCATTAACGTGACAGACGACAAGTTACAACGACAATTCGATCTACACTTCGAAGTTAATATGAAGTTTGGTAATACAATAACTTTTCAAGCCAGTAACCTACTCCAAACTGTCGTTGTCATTTGTCACCTGTCACGTTTATGTAACGGGGGCCTGCTGACTTGAAGAGCTTTTGTTGTAGCGCGCTTCAAATTGCCAAAGAAATGTAGTTCGAATTGTCATATAAAACTGACAATTGTAAAGATGGTGATATAAAGGTCTGCTATATTTTTAACCCAAGACGCAAAAACCTGACCAAAGTTGAAACACCCCCGACGTTTTCATTTCAAAGTTCAATATCTCAAAAACGGCTGAACCGATTTTTATGAAAATTAGCTAAGAACAGTCTCGATTAACTAGCTTTCGATTAGAGAAAGTCGTACCCAAATCGCTTCCCTCGTTTAGGGGCTACGATGCCACATAACTACAGATACACAGGTCAAACTTATAACACTCCTCTTTTTGAGTCGGAATAGGAATGTAAATTACAATTCCGATTGAATTATCGATTTGTTTCGCCACCGTTACGTATTTGATCGGTTTTACATCAAATCTCGAAAGTCACCTACCATTATTTACCGGTGTGAAGTTAGCAGCCTAAAGTTAGCAGCCTAAGATAACCAGACCAAATAAGGAAGTACCATTTTAAACAGTATGTTAAATCGAAGTTATAACGTTATAATAGGTATCAAAGCTTGCTATTTCTATTCAAAACGTGTATAAACATAAGTTATCACTTTGATAAATAACACCAAATAGAGTAACCAATAATAATTTTTTTTTGCGAAAATTTGAGAAAGTGCCCTATCTCAGAGAAACAGAAGTCAAGCCAGGAGTAATAGCTATATGTGTCGTATAGCTACACCACGGGAGCTCCAGAAAACAATGAGTCTAGAGTGATACCTAACTGTGTTTGGGAGATGAGAGCGGTCAAAAGTTAGCAGCCTAAACGCGTCCAACGAAAGAAGTCG
The DNA here is from genome assembly GCA_963691665.1 of Clepsis dumicolana. Classification (NCBI taxonomy): domain Eukaryota; kingdom Metazoa; phylum Arthropoda; class Insecta; order Lepidoptera; family Tortricidae; genus Clepsis; species Clepsis dumicolana. The sequence continues at coordinate 4,390,451 of OY829529.1, forward strand.
AAATTCTACGAGATAGAAGTTAAGCCAGGAGTAACTGCTATAAGTCGCTTATAGCTAAGGCATAAGAGCTTACAAAACATCAAAGTCCAGAGTGATACCTTCCTCTGATAAAAGAAAAACAAAGGAGGTAACTCTAAAAAAATATTTTTTTTGCAGTAACCAGGTATGGTACCAATTTTCAGCTAAACGAAGTAAAGCCAGGGGTAGTGAGTATATACAACGTGTAGCAGCATTACCGAAGGTCTAGAAGAGCGCTCCTCCTGAGTGATACCTAACTTCGATAAGAAGAAACAGAAGGGACAATCCGCATAAAACTTTTTTTTTGCGAAAATTTGAGATAGTGCCCTATTTCACAGAAATAGAAGTCAAGCCAGGAGTAATGGCTATATGTGTCGTATAGCTACACCACGGGAGCTCCAGAAAACAATGAGTCTAGAGTGATACCTAACTGTGTTTGGGAGATGAGAGCTGTCAAAAGTTAGCAGCCTAAACGCGTTCAACGAAAGAAATCGAAATTCCACGAGATAGAAGTTAAGCCAGGAGTAACTGCTATATGTCGCTAATAGCTAAGGCATACAAGCTCACAAAACATTAAAGTCCAGAGTGATACCTTCCTCTGATAAAAGAAAACCAAAGGAGATAACTCTAAAAAAATTTTTTTTTTTTGCAATAACCAGGTATGGTGCCAATTTTCATCTAAACGAAGTTAAGCCAGGCGTAGTGAGTATATACAACGTGTAGCAGCATTACCGAAGGTCTAGAAAAGCGCTCCTCCTGAGTGATACCTAACTTCGATAAAAAGAAACAGAAGGGACAATCCGCATGAAACTTTTTTTTTGCGAAAATTTGAGATAGTGCCCTATTTCACAGAAATAGAAGTCAAGCCAGGAGTAATGGCTACATGCGTCGTATAGCTACACCACGGGAGCTCCAGAAATCAATGAGTCTAGACTGATACCTAACTGTGTTTGGGAGATGAGAGCGGTCAAAAGTTAGCAGCCTAAACGCATCCTACGAAAGAAATCGAAATTCCACGAGATAGAAGTTAAGCCAGGAGTAACTGCTATATGTCGCTTATAGTTAAGGCATAAGAGCTCACAAAACATCAAAGTCCAGAGTGATACCTTCCTCTGATAAAAGAAAAACAAAGGAGGTAACTCTAAAAAAATATTTTTTTTCCAGTAACCAGGTGTGGTACCAATTTTCAGCTAAACGAAGTAAAGCCAGGGGTAGTGAGTATATACAACGTGTAGCAGCATTACCGAAGGTCTAGAAGAGCGCTCCTCCTGAGTGATACCTAACTTCGATAAGAAGAAACAGAAGGGACAATCCGCATGAAACTTTTTTTTGCGAAAATTTGTGATAGTGCCCCATTTCACAGAAATAGAAGTCAAGCCAGGAGTAATGGCTACATGCGTCGTATAGCTACACCACGGGAGCTCCAGAAATCAATGAGTCTAGACTGATACCTAACTGTGTTTGGGAGATGAGAGCGGTCAAAAGTTAGCAGCCTAAACGCGTCCTACGAAAGAAATCGAAATTCCACGAGATAGAAGTTAAGCCAGGAGTAACTGCTATATGTCGCTTATAGTTAAGGCATAAGAGCTCACAAAACATCAAAGTCCAGAGTGATACCTTCCTCTGATAAAAGAAAAGCAAAGGAGGTAACTCTAAAAAAATATTTTTTTTGCAGTAACCAGGTGTGGTACCAATTTTCAGCTAAACGAAGCAAAGCCAGGGGTAGTGAGTATATACAACGTGTAGCAGCATTACCGAAGGTCTAGAAAAGCGCTCCTCCTGAGTGATACCTAACTTCGATAAGAAGAAACAGAAGGGACAATCCGCATGAAACTTTTTTTTTGCGAAAATTTGAGATAGTGCCCTATTTCACAGAAATAGAAGTCAAGCCAGGAGTAATGGCTACATGCGTCGTATAGCTACACCACGGGAGCTCCAGAAAACAATGAGTCTAGAGTGATACCTAACTGTGTTTGGGAGATGAGAGCTGTCAAAAGTAAGCAGCCTAAACGCGTTCAACGAAAGAAATCGAAATTCCACGAGATAGAAGTTAAGCCAGGAGTAACTGCTATATGTCGCTTATAGTTAAGGCATAAGAGCTCACAAAACATCAAAGTCCAGAGTGATACCTTCCTCTGATAAAAGAAAAACAAAGGAGGTAACTCTAAAAAAGTATTTTTTTTGCAGTAACCAGGTATGGTACCAATTTTCAGCTAAACGAAGTAAAGCCAGGGGTAGTGAGTATATACAACGTGTAGCAGCATTACCGAAGGTCTAGAAGAGCGCTCCTCCTGAGTGATACCTAACTTCGATAAGAAGAAACAGAAGGGACAATCCGCATGAAACTTTTTTTTTGCGAAAATTTGAGATAGTGCCCTATTTCACAGAAATAGAAGTCAAGCCAGGAGTAATGGCTATATGTGTCGTATAGCTACACCACGGGAGCTCCAGAAAACAATGAGTCTAGAGTGATACCTAACTGTGTTTGGGAGATGAGAGCTGTCAAAAGTTAGCAGCCTAAACGCGTTCAACGAAAAAAATCGAAATTCCACGAGATAGAAGTTAAGCCAGGAGTAACTGCTATATGTCGCTTATAGCTAAGGCATACGAGCTCACAAAACATCAAAGTCCAGAGTGATACCTTCCTCTGATAAAAGAAAAACAAAGGAGGTAACTCTAAAAAAATATATTTTTTGCAGTAACCAGGTGTGGTACCAATTTTCAGCTAAACGAAGTAAACCCAGGGGTAGTGAGTATATACAACGTGTAGCAGCATTACCGAAGGTCTAGAAAAGCGCTCCTCCTGAGTGATACCTAACTTCGATAAGAAGAAACATAAGGGACAATCCGCATGAAACTTTTTTTTTGCGAAAATTTGAGATAGTGCCCTATTTCACAGAAATAGAAGTCAAGCCAGGAGTAATGGCTACATGCGTCGTATAGCTACACCACGGGAGCTCCAGAAAACAATGAGTCTAGAGTGATACCTAACTGTGTTTGGGAGATGAGAGCTGTCAAAAGTTAGCAGCCTAAACGCGTTCAACGAAAGAAATCGAAATTCCACGAGATAGAAGTTAAGCCAGGAGTAACTGCTATATGTCGCTTATAGTTAAGGCATAAGAGCTCACAAAACATCAAAGTCCAGAGTGATACCTTCCTCTGATAAAAGAAAAACAAAGGACGTAACTCTAAAAAAATATTTTTTTTGCAGTAACCAGGTATGGTACCAATTTTCAGCTAAACGAAGTAAAGCCAGGGGTAGTGAGTATATACAACGTGTAGCAGCATTACCGAAGGTCTAGAAAAGCGCTCCTCCTGAGTGATACCTAACTTCGATAAGAAGAAACAGAAGGGACAATCCGCATGAAACTTTTTTTTTGCGAAAATTTGAGATAGTGCCCTATTTCACAGAAATAGAAGTCAAGCCAGGAGTAATGGCTATATGTGTCGTATAGCTACACCACGGGAGCTCCAGAAAACAATGAGTCTAGAGTGATACCTAACTGTATTTGGGAGATGAGAGCGATCAAAAGTTAGCAGCCTAAACGCGTCCTACGAAAGAAATCGAAATTCCACGAGATAGAAGTTAAGCCAGGAGTAACTGCTATATGTCGCTTATAGTTAAGGCATAAGAGCTCACAAAACATCAAAGTCCAGAGTGATACCTTCCTCTGATAAAAAAAAAACAAAGGAGGTAACTCTAAAAAAATATATTTTTTGCAGTAACCAGGTGTGGTACCAATTTTCAGCTAAACGAAGTAAAGCCAGGGGTAGTGAGTATATACAACGTGTAGCAGCATTACCGAAGGTCTAGAAGAGCGCTCCTCCTGAGTGATACCTGATATGTATTGCAGTTGTACCCACCTTACTTCAGTAATAAATAAGCAGTTGATCCGAACGGTTGTTTCACTATACCTCATCTGGCGACGTCGCGGTAACTACCCACGCAAGAAAAAAAATCATCATGTCGTACATCGGAAGTCTTACTCAGTTTGATTACAAAACCGCAGAATGGTCAATTTTTAAAGGCAGATTAGAGCAATTTTTTAAAGTGAACAGCGCGATTGCCGTTGAGAACAGATGTGCAGTGTTAATAACGCACCTTTCGGATGACTCATACCGGCTGGCTCGTAATTTAGTGTACCCGCGCGAATTGAAACAGTTATCGTATGAACAACTCATAACGGAGTTAGATAATCATTTCAAAACAAAAAAGTGTTCATTCGCGGATAAAGCAAAATTTTACGGGGCGACCAGAAGTCCAGGCGAATCATTGGGAGACTGGGCGGCGCGGTTACGAGGATTAGCAAGTTATTGCTCCTTCGGCAACGCCCTAGAAACGGTGCTCAAAGATCGTTTCGTCCTTGGTCTGGGCGCAGGTCCCGAGCGCAGTAAAGTATTTGAGCAAGACGCCTCAACTTTAACTCTTTCGAGAGCACTTGAGATCGCAGAACAAGCGGCGGCAGCCACACAGGCACAAGTCATGGTAGGGGGGGCCGCGAGCGGCAACGGCAGCGGCGTGTTCATCAAGGAGGAACCGGTGTACCGAGCGGCAAGTGCGGCATACCCTTGGCGCGGCGGCGCGAGCGCGCGCGGCAGCGGCACCCGCCGCGGCGGCGGGGCTCCCCAGCCGGGTTCTTCATGGTGGCGCGAACGTGACGACGAGCCCAGATGCGCAGTGTGCGGAATGAAAAACCATAGTGCGGAAAAATGTCGTTATAAAGGTTATAAGTGCGAAAAGTGCGGAATGAAGGGACACTTGAAGAAGGTTTGCCGTCTGAGGTTTCACAACATTCAGGCCGAAGAGGAGCAACGGGCCGAAGGGCCTTGCGAGGACTGTGAGGAATGTGAACTTTATAACCTAAGGTACGAGCATTTTGCACCAATTACTGTAAGCGTTTTAGTTAAAGAGGTTAAACTTAAAATGGAATTAGATTCAGGGTCTGGTATATCTGTGATTTCCGATAAATGTTATAACAATTATTTTTCGAATGTTTCGCTGAGCAGCTGTAATATTAAAATGTGTTTTTACAATGGTCACAAAATAACGCCCCTAGGATTTTTTATGACAGACATTAAATACAATAACATGACCAGTGAGATTAAAATATACGTTATACCTAACGGCGGCCCGCCATTATTAGGGCGTGATTTTATGACCAAATTCGGACTAAAATTTACTACGGTAGATAATAATAAAATAATTTGTGACCACTATGAGACCGAGGTTAAACTGTTATTAAGCTCATATGCAGATTTATGGAGTGAAGGCTTGGGTCGATTTAATAAATTTAAAATAACACTTCGTTTAAAAGACAAAGTTAAGCCATCGTTTTTCAAACCCAGACCAGTACCTTTTGCCCTTAAACATAAAGTCGATGAGGAGCTCGAACGGCTCGTAGGTATGGGCATACTAATTCCAGTAAATTTCTCTAATTATGCGACGCCTATTGTACCTGTTTTAAAGGAGAACGGTAAAATAAAACTTGCAGGCGATTATTCGGTGACACTAAATAAGGATTTAGTTATAGATAAATACCCAATGCCGCGTATAGAAGAAGTTTTTGCTAAATTAGGGGGGGGAGAACGGTATACCAAGTTAGATCTGAGCAACGCGTACAATCAGTTCGAGCTGAGCGACGAGTCCCAGGAGCTCACCACCATCAGCACGACGCGCGGCCTGTTCAAGTACACGCGGCTCGTGTACGGGCTGGCCAACGCGCCCGCGGTCTTCCAGCGGACCATGGAGACCCTGCTGCTGGGCATCGATGGGGTGAGCATCTGGCTCGATGACGTGTGTATTACCGGTCCCGATAAGAAAACCCATTTAATGAGACTCCGCGAAGTACTTTCTAGAATGAAGGATGCCGGCCTAAAACTACAAAAGGAAAAATGCGAGTTTTTTAAATCGAACGTAACTTACTTAGGATACGTTATAGATAAGGACGGCTTGAGAACGTGCCCAAAAAAGGTGGAGGCAATTATTAATGCCCCACGACCCAGCAACGTTTTAGAGGTAAAAAGGTTCTTAGGTATCATTAACTATTATCGAAACTTTATTCCGAGGGCGTCTAGTGTCCTAAGCCCGCTACACGAACTCCTTAAGGTTGACGCAGCGTGGAAATGGGAAAACGACCAAGAGACAGCATTTACGGCAATTAAAAATGAATTGGCATCGGAACGCGTTCTGACACACTTCGACCCCAGAGCGCGGCTGGTGCTGAGCGTGGACGCCGGGCCCGCCGGGCTGGGCGCCGTGCTGGCGCAGGGGCCCGACGGCCGGGAGCGCCCGCTCGCGTTCGCTTCCCGCTCGCTCGCCGCCAGCGAGAAAAACTACAGCCAAGTTCATAAGGAGGCTGCCGCTATCGTGTTCGGGGTCAAACATTTCCACCAATACTTGTATGGGCGAAGCGAGCCGTTTGTGCTAAAAACTGACCACAGACCACTATTAGCTATATTCGGTAAAAAAAATGGTGTGTCAGTCATGGCGGCCTCGCGCTTACAACGGTATGCAATATATCTATCTGCTTATAATTATGTAATTAGCTATATAAGTAGCGAAAAAAATGTTGTAGCGGATTATTTTTCCAGAGCACCGTTGACGGTTAGCGAACCGATCGAATTAGATAGCATAGTTAAAGGTAGTTCGTTTTTAAATTTTTTAGACGACGATATTTTGCCAATATCATTTAACGATATAAAGAACGCAACTTCCTCAGATCCTATCATGCGAACTGTCATGAAATATATACGGAATGGGTGGCCGCGTAAAATAAAATGCAAAAATGTGCAACCGTATTTTAGATGCAAAACCGATCTAGATATCGAAGACGGTTGCATTCTACGCGGGCATCGAATCGTAATTCCCGCAGCGTATCGAGCTACACTGTTAGAGGAACTACACCGGGGTCACTTGGGCATCGTTAAAACAAAAGGCATTGCTCGCGGTAAACTATGGTGGCCGAACTTGGACTCTGACATTGAACGCGTGGTACTCAGCTGCGCGACGTGCAGCGCGCTGCGGCCCGCGCCCCCCCGCGCGCCGCCCGCGCCCTGGCCGCGCCCCGCTGGGCCCTGGCTGCGCGTGCACATCGACTATATGCAGATAGGGCAGAGGGTATATCTGGTCGTCGTAGACGCATTCAGTAAATGGCTGGAATGTTTGCACATGTGTAAAGATAACTCCACTAAATCGCTCATTGTAAAATTAAAATACTTGTTTTCTATAATTTATTGAATCAGGCGTTACTTTGCGGAGGTCCATATTTATGAACTAAAAAAACAATTACTTTGCTCACCCGCGACCACTAATGACAAATAGTTATATCTGTGCGGCAAATGTATGTTTCCATGCAACACCTCCACCTCCACTGCTACACGAATCAACACATGCCACACAGACCCAACTATCACCACCACCACTATACTAAACGCTGACGCGTTTCGGCACTCTCCACGAGGCCATTTACGAAGCACAACAACAACCGCTCAACATGCCACCACTTCCACTACTGACATATGTAAACCATGTACTCAACTTAGTTAATGACAAAACCAACGTACCCACTAATATTTTATAAATTCCAAACTACCCTTTTATGTAAGTCCTAAACTACCCTTTTTTAAGAAATGAATTCCAAACTACCCTTTTTATTTTTATTTTTAATCTACGCCAGGTACCCCAGTACGGTAAAAAGAGAAGTCATGTTCTCATTATTACTATGACACATTATTAAAATTAGAACCAAGTCGTAACAAAGGCGAAGAAACCAAATTAACTTGTTCATTAATAATAGACCCCATGTTGTTGTACCTAATTATTTCCAATTGTTCTAAAACCGATAGCCGCAAACCCTTATCACAATAATGTAAAATTTCGTACGTATCTGAGTCTAACAACGAATGATTCGTTTCTAATAAATGCTTGGCAAAGTTTGATTTCTCTGGATGATCATGCCTATATGACGAGACATGCTCTTTAAATCTAGTATCAAAGCTTCGACCGGTTTGTCCAATGTATACTTGACTACAGTCGCCACAAGTGAGTTTATATACGCCCGACCTGTTCCCTTTATCCACCTTTTCTTTGTTATTACAAAGTCTAGAACGTAAAGAATTAGTAGTCTTAAAGGCAACATTGATGTTATTTGATTTTAAAATATTATAAATCTTGTCAGACAACCGGCCAACATAAGTAATACTAGATCTAAATTTGTTAGTAGGCTGAGATGGCAACGCAGAGTAAAGCATGCTATTCACTATCCGTCCCTGCTTCTTTTGAACCAGACTATTAACCATTGCTGTACTATAACCATTTGTTGTTGCTATCTGATATAAAGTATGTAACTCAGAATCATAATGCTCTTTCGAAAGAGGTACAGTTAGTAGTCTATGTACATAACAATGGAAAGCAGCCAGTTTATGCTGCCATGGGTGAGTAGAATTTGCAGGTATGACAGTATCTGTGTACGTAGGCTTACGGTAAATTTGAAACTGGTGCCTATTATTTACTCTTGTAATAGTTAAATCCAGAAAATTTAATGAACGATTTTCCTCTAATTCTCGTTTAAACTTTATTTTTGGATGTTTGTTATTGAGAGCACTAATAAACAAATCTAGCTGCCTCATACTCCCCTTCCAACATAAAATTAAATCATCAACATACCTATAATAATATACTAAATTGCTGTTCCCCACTATATATTGTTTTTCAAAGTTATCCATAAAAACGTCAGCCATTAAAGGACTAAGAGGTGACCCCATTGCTAAACCATCACTCTGCAAATAATATTGACCATTAAATCTGAAATAATTTTGTTTCATGCATAAAGTTACTAATTCTATTAACTCACAAACCTCCCCCGGATGTAAACGCTTCCTTTCTAAGTGACATCTAAGAATAATTAAGGTTTCACTATATGGTACGTTGGTAAACAAACTATCCACATCTAAAGAAAGTAATGTTGAGTTTGGCGGTATATTAATGTCTTTAATTTTATTTACTAAATCTGAACTATTCTTTAAACTATATATTGGCTTAAAAGAAGATTTTTCCCGAACAATGCTATTTAACTTCCTCGCTACTTTATACGCTGGAGCACTCACGTATGAAACAACAGGGCGAACAGGAACACCATCCTTGTGAATTTTAGGTAAACCATATAAAATTGGTGCCTGCGGATTCATAGGAATCACATTGCTCCTCTTTTGTTCGGTGTCAAAGGTAAATGCAGAATTTTTCAGAAGGTTTTTTAGGTCTTTATGAAACGCGGCGGTGGGATCCCTACGTAAATTCAAAAAACCCTCTCCTTGAATGATGTCATTTACTTTATCATTATATTGACCCCTTTCTAAAACAACAATACAATTGCCCTTATCGGCCTTAGAAATTACCAAATCATTGTCATGGACCTTTTGCTGAATAGAACGTAATGAATGCAAGTCACCAACATCCGAAATACCCCCAGTAGAAGTTGTATTTTTTAATGAATTAGCAACCAAAACCTTAGTATCAAAGTCACCGCGATTACAAACAATCGCAACCTCAGAATCTACCGCCAAACCCTCCACTAATTTCTGACTAAATTTAGAGGGTAAGTTATATTTCAAACCTTTTTCCAATAACTGCACTTCACCTTCTACAAATTCGACATTAGTGAGATTTTTAACTCGAGGGTAGAAACCGTTACCGTTACTTGACTCACTATTATTGTTGTTGAAAAGAGACTGAGTTCCATTTCGCGTAAGCCTACGCAATTTATTAGTTTGGGTAACATACTTTTTATGTGCCTGCACCGAAGCAAAATATCTCGCCTTTTGGTCCAAAGTATCAAACTCAATATTATGCAATTTAAATACCAGTTCCGAATGTAGTACTCTAAGATGTAATTTTAAATTATCTCTAACACAAAACCAATGACGAGGTGTTCCTGTTCGCCCTGTTGTTTCATACGTGAGTGCTCCAGCGTATAAAGTAGCGAGGAAGTTAAATAGCATTGTTC